>BQNB010049574.1:27025-41970 GCA_026074375.1 Tanacetum coccineum | reverse complement strand
AGTGAGTGGCCTGTCCATTTGACTATTGGAAGATGATGATCCGCCCCGCCAGTTCGAGAACTGTATATTAAGGTAAACATTGTAGTTAATCTGACAAACAATTGAAATTAACATGGTTAAGATGAGAAAGGAAATTTTAAAGATTTAAAAAGAGTAAATTTAAAATACCTTACAACACCAATGCGATTTTCTATTTCGTTTGCTGGATCATATATGTATAGTTGAGAAAACTTGGGTGTCTCACCAGGCTTTGGTAACAAATCACCGATTGTGTGATTATTTTTTCCCTGGATTCTAAAACAAAATGGACCACGTCCGGTGTTAACTGAATATCTACATTTCCACTCATTGAAGGAAATGGCAAACATAATTTATGGGTCTTATGTTCTCTATAAATGACTTGCTTTTAGGGTTTTCTCCGTTCATCAACCCCTTTAATAAAGGTGGTGGTTCCTTCAAAGCAACGGGAAGACGTACGTTTACTCTACCACAACATAGGGAAAACCCTTCAGCAGTATCAACATGGTTAGATCCTCTGTTAGCTTTGGCTTGCCACAGCAATGCATGACATTTCCCGCACTGTATAGTTGGATCTCCATGGTCGAGGTACTCTAATCACATACAACAATAATAATTAGGTTAATATTAATCTACAAATAGTAACACTTCCTTAAAGAAAGGTACACAAAATGACTAGATTAAAAAGAAAACATAATATATTTCTTATTACGACATCGAACTCTGATATCCAAATTATCGCCTATATCTTGAATCTTATTAGGAATATCCTGGCCTTCACACACATCATCATCGTATGGGTCTTCATCATAGTCACCATTCTCATAAGAATCCCTCTATTGTTCCAACAAACTTTTAGTGCCAAAACTGTTGGCCCTTTTTCTCACGGATCTTTAATCAACGATATACCAAAACAATGAAATAATCTCTATTTCTATATAAACCTTTTATTGAATCTAAATCTGTCATCATTGACTTGTTTGTTTACATGAATTCTATTTATACATAGCGAATAATCACGATTGAAGGGTCGTGATGGTTCGAATGAACCAACAGTCGTGTCCCTTCCAAAAGAACTGCCTAATAACTGTTTTTAACTAACTTTCTAACTACTTTGTAACTGTCTTTTGTCAGCGGATTGGGATTAGCCCAAGTGTTTGGGTTTCGGCCTAATATTCCCCCCCCTAATCACAATCGCTGTGACGTAGGTCTTTAAGTCTTTGTAGTCGTCTCACAGAACTCCATTTAGTCTTCGTTCTTGTTTCCTTTAACACTCACTGTAATATTGATCGAATTTTGAAATTTTCTGCACTCCCTGCGGTTTCTGCACTCTCTGCGATTTCTGCACTCTCTGCGGTTTCTGCACTCTCTGCAGTTTCTGGTTGTATTATTTCTTTTCAGTTATAGTCGCCATAAGCAATGTTGGCTCGAAGTCTTCTTCAATAAGATTGGACTGTTCTCTGACTTGATTCTTGTGTTTGTTTGGACATTCATAGGCATAGTGTCCAAGTTTGTGTTGTGACATCGTAAACATGTGACATTTTAGATTATGTCTCTTGTATCTTCTTCAAAAAACGCTCGTTCTTCCCTTTTATTATTGATATTTGTTCTTGCTTGTTCTCGGACCTATCGAGACTGAAACTGGTTTAAATCTTCCACGTTCTCTAAAAGGTTTCTTTGGTCCTTACTTGTCGGTTGAACATCAAACTCTCTTGCCTGTCACTGGTATTATCTTCTACATTTATTTCTTTAAAAAAACTTAACAATGTAAATCTTAAAAAACTGTAAAACTTATTAAACTTAAAAACTTAAACTTAGAAATTCATCTTTAAAAACTTTTAACTTTATATATTTCTTATCTAAACCCAATACAGTAAAATCATAAAATCGCTCTTATCATAAAACTAATAAGAAAACTTGAATATATCTTAGTCAAGAAACCAAATAAGATAACTTGAAACTTTAAAACTCTTAAAACTTAAAGCACTTTAGAAACTTAAAACTAAAAGGGGTAACTTTTCTAAAAACAAAACTTATGTATCTATATATAACTTAAAACTGATATATATAGAAAATGAAAGTGGATGGGGTAAAGTGGTTTTTTTTAATAAAACCTGTATGGTATTATAACCCTATATATATAGAAAATGAAAGTGGAGGGGGTAAAGTGGTTTTTTTTATAAAACCTGTTAGGGTTATTATAACCCTCGTGTGTATCCTCCTTTTTTGTCAAAAGATCGAGTAACCCTTGATTCTTCTCGGTCGTATCCTTCTCCGGTGGTTGTGTTCTCGAACCACTAGGGTTCCCTTGATTTGTTGTGCGAAATTAGGGTTTCGCAAATTGGGGATCTTGTAAATTCGTTCAAGATATGGATGATTGTGAGATAATCGTGAATCAATTGAAGATTTTATTGAGGGTTCAAATCTTGTTTCTTCAAGAATCAGGTGTGTTCGTTCCCTTTTGTTTCTTGATGATGACTTGTGTTATCCTCTCGATGTGGGTTTTTTGTTTTGAATCTCGGTTTATAATTGTAACCGTGCCTAACCTTTAATTCTGGGTTATTTTTCGGTTCGTTCTTGACAGAAAGTTTACAAAAAAGGATGAAACCCTTTGTTGCCGGATGATTAAATCACGAAAGTGATTAATCCCTTGGTGACAAGAGTTGGAATCTAAATCTCCTGATACAAAATGTTTTGATAAAACACAAAATGAATTATGTGATTGTGTTAATTGGATTTGCAAACTGTTTTTAGCCGAAAAAATGGTGTGGTTTTTTTTTATTCAAAACAAGAACATGAAAAATCTAATCTTAGTATATGATGATTTCTGCTCTGATACCAATTGTTGGCCCTTTTTCTCACGGATCTTTAATCAACGATATACCAAAACAATGAAATAAAACTCTCTTTTATTAATCTGTCATCATTGACTTGTTTGTTTACATGAATTCTATTTATACATAGCGAATAGTCACGATTGAAGGGTCGTGATGGTTCGAATGAACCAACAGTCGTGTCCCTTCCAAAATAACTGCCTAATAACTGTTTTTTTAACTAACTTTCTAACTACTTTGTAACTGTCTTTTGTCAGCGGATTGGGATTAGCCCAATGATTGGGTTTGGCCCAATATTCTCCCCCCTAATCACAATCGTTGTGACGTAGGTCTTTAAGGCATTTGTAGTCGTCTCACATAACTTCATTTGTCTTCGTTCTTGCTTCTTTTAACACTCACTGTAACATTGATCAATTTTTTGGAATTTTCTGCACACCCTGCTGTCTTCTGTTCTCTCTGTGATCTCTGCACTCTCTGCGATTTCTGTACTCTCTGCGATCTCTGCACCAAGATTAGAAGCCTTTTGTCTTGTGTAGATCTTTAGGTAATGACTGTGAAGTCATCACTTGAATTGTCCGTGCTTGGTTCATATTCTGTTTTTACCCTTGATGATGATGGGTATGGATACAATCTCTGTAGGTTCTGGTCTCCCTTGTAGTGTGCTTAGGTTGGTTCTTCTGGGCTTTCAGTGGTGTCTCCAAGTTGAACAGTAAAATGCTCCATGATCCCCTTTCCTTTGAGGACTGCAGGCCTCCTCCTTTGTGCACCATCTTTACCAATTTCTCATTGGTGACATCCAAGACTTTCTCTGTCTTTCACTGCTTTCTATGCAGGTTCCAAAAGGGCATCCATGTGTCTTTGTCTAGGTGCTCTAGCAGTTTTAAAGTGTGAAGTGAGGATTTCTAAGAAATTCATGTAGCATCTCCTTATCTCCTCTCCATTTCCTTTGGATAGGCCCATAATCTCCCCAACTATGTCAAACTCCTGACTAAAATGGACACTCAAGTATCCTCCCAAATTCTCCATAATTTTATAGAGATCAAACAAGTGAATTTCAACACCATTAATGACTGGTGGAATGGTTCTTGGGAGTGACCTGTTTAGGTAGTGGTTGAAAAACCACTTGACTACCATATTGAACCTTTGTCTAAAATAATCACATTCCTAACTTACTACATCATCAAGTTTAACCAAATTAAGGAAGGCTACAAAATCATTAAAAGATTGAACCTTTGTAGTGTAGAGATTCCCTTTGATTCTGACTATATCTTGTTTCAGCCCTTCTCCTTCCTTTGTTGTAGATTCAAAGTACTTTTGCAGATAATGATTCTGCATTCTCCTTAGCCTGTCTTCATCAAATCTCTTGATCTCTTTATCCTTGAACATAAGTGTTAAACTGCATCTATTCCCATCATAGTTTACTTGAAAACCTTGCTTCTCTAACAGTTCTAGTGAAAGGATGTTTAAAGTCACCTCTAGTGCATAATACACACCAGGAATTATGTGACTTTTGCCATTTGCTTCTATCAGGATTTCACCCAAACCATAGGTGAACAGAAACTTCTTCTGGTTCTCTAACTTAGTAACTGAGAACTCCTCCTTGATATTACAGAAAGCATCCAACTTGTAACAAACATGCCTGTCAATTTGGTTACTCACATACCATATTTCGTCCCATCCTGTAAGGTCTGTGTCCTTTATCATACAAGTGGTGGAGAAATGAATTGTTTCTGGATATGTGATCAAAACAGTTGGCTTAGTGGCAATAATTCCTTCCATTCTTCTTTTTGTTTCCTTCTCTGCATCTGTGTTTTTAATTTTGTAGTCCATGGGACATGTCTTGACAATATGCCCAAGTTGTTTACATTGAAAGCACTTGTAGTTCTTGAATCTGTCATTGCTTGTTGGTTGATTCAGGGTGTTGTTGTGTTGTAAGACTTCCTTCATCTTGTTCTTCAACATGCTTTTGCATTCTTCTGAAATCTTTTTCATACAGGAACCAATATGTGCTTGGTTTTCTCTCTTCAATTTCCTCTGAATGAATTCCAACTGCTGTTCCCTTCTCAAAGTACCCCAGGTTTTGCTCTGATACCATTTATTATCTAGGCCAAGGGGACTTCTGTGAATCCTTGGCCATCTATTTGAGTAGGGATTAAGACTTGACATTGTGCACAGAACTTGTGTTTGGATAAACAATGATGCAGTAGAAATAATGACAATAACAACAGGAAATAGAGCTAAAACAAACAGACTTTATTAATACTTTTGAATGAATTACAAAGTTACAGGATCCTAACTATTTATAGGTTATGAAGGGGTATCAAGAACCATTGTGTCGATTCATGAGACAGTTACAACCCTTCCTATAATAACTGTCATAACAATATTAACTGCCATAAGTAAATAATTGTTTTAATGGGTCGAATTATACATATGACCAATTAAACTACTGCAGACATTTTATTAAACATATCCTAAGTCTGCATATACATAAATTAATAATACAACTTTATAAATAGGCTAACTATGAAAGGCCTATGATCTTGAACTCCAACAAAAGATTGAACATACAAAAAACATGACACATTCCAACAACAGTTCAGCAGTTATAATTGATATACATAATGTCAATAAATAGAGACAAGGGTACATATACAGTCATAGTGATACAGATAGCATTAGTTTGGAAACCTCTCATGCCTGCGGCCTGCCCCGGGTGGCAGCAGTGTGGCAGCTTACGGTGATGTACATATACAAATATTTTCTCTCATTATCTTCAATGAACATACAACATGGAATGTATAATACATGAACCTGAAGCAAGCTGCTTCAAAGATCAATTAGAACAAAACTGTGGAACCACTACAAATTAAGATGAAACTGACAGCGTTATATTTGAAAAAGCATTACACTAAAGACTTGGTGAAAAGCTTTTTAATAAAATACTTGGTAGATCACAAATCTTTGAGCCATAAGACTTGGTGGTATCTCTTTCCATATAACTCTTGACTTAGTCGATGCTACAGCTAGTAACACTAACGAAACCTTGGATGCTACTTAAAAATCGTTTACAAATATCGCTTCAGTTGTTTATTGAACTTTCAAAAACATGTATTCTTTTGGAAAATAATGTGATAATCCAAAACAAAAACGGATGTTTCAAGGGCCATGTATATCAGACCTTGTAAACTATGTTACAGCTCTATTATGCAATAAAGGTCCGTAAGCTCGCTTTTTGTGGCTTATTTTGAAACTTTTCCGCTTATATAACTCTATTATGAAATAATAAGCTTAAATAAATCTACTCTAGAATCGGGGTAATTAGAAAAGGGGTGTTAAATTTTATGAAATAATAAACTTAAATAAACCTACTCCTGAAGAATCGGGGTAAAATTTAACACCCCTTTTATTTATCTTAAATCTTAGCAATTGTATTAAGGTATTCTATTAAGCTAAATCATTGCATAAACCTCCTTTAGAACTTGGACAGTTGATAACCATAGCGAAAAGTTTGTGCAACAACTTTATTTAAAAAAAATTGCAATAAGAAACAGTATATGTGATGCTTACATGTTGCAGCATCTACTTAGACTTTGCAATCGGTGTCTTATCCTTTAGCTTTGCAAGATAATGTCCTTCTGGCGATGGCAGTTTACTCAGCTTATCGCAGACCCTGTCTTGCTATAACCATTGGCAGCCATACCCATAAACCCGCACCCACTGTTCATGTAAGTTGAATAAAAAGGCGTCACTATCAACATCATGGGTACACCCCATGGTGAAACTATTTGTGCACGCAAATGACCAAACATTGTTTGGTTTTCAAATACTCTATTCAGCTCTCGTAAATCATAAATTAAATTGATGGATTGCATACCTGTCGCGTCATTTTCCCAAGGGCTGTCTTTTGGTACTCGATTACTGATAACCTCACCTCCTTCAGTTGGCCGTTCTTCTTAACCCTCTGTTTGATCTCTTCTGTGCATCTAGAAGGCATCACAGGCTCAACACGGGCATGAATCCTTTTTCTTGATAACCTGACACAAACAAACACGACAGGCATGTTAACACAATATTTGCAGGAGTTGAAACTTTTATCACATCAGTTATAGCGATCGATAAAAGTGACGACTTTTTACACAAAGATCAGTTGAATGCGAAGGTTGAGTTTATCATATTTGTTTCTCGCTTATTGAGAATTCAGAAAACAAAAGACGGTACAATAGACTCAAGAAGACGTCCATTGTTGATATTTGACCGAAACATCAACTATACAATAGAAATGATTTTCGCTATGTTTAGTATAATCTCAGAAACAAAAAAAAATTTGGAATTAGAAAAAAGATTAAATATACCCGTGATTAGCAGCACATGATCAGCAACCCGCTGATTAGCAACTCGTCACCAATAAACTATTTTCGTTTTCTAAGTCGTGATCGTCAACATGTCAAAAGCAAACGGCAAGCTGACGATCGGTAGGCGTTGTTGTTGCTAACGGTGGAATGGGTCGGTTGAGTTAGTGATTGTCGTCTGTTGTTGTCGAGGGATAAACAGTGAATAAAATAACACAAATTTATGATAACATGAATAAGTCATTACAATGCTACGCTTTCCAGTTGGCTGTATGACAGATTTAGAAAAGAAAAAAACCAAGGTGGATGAACATATAAGAATATTAAGACGGTAACTGGGATAACTTATATACAACTATCTATGGTAAGCATGTTGTAAATTTTATCATTTTTTTCAATCTAAACTGCTTGACGACATGTGCATTGAATATTGGCTCTTTCATTTTTTGACAAAGAAAACAGTGGTGGTTGTCCTTATCTTTTAAAAAGCTAGTAAAAATTATATGAAACATGATGTTACACTTGCATCATGTCAAATCATCATGTAAGAAAATATTTCGGGTTTTTGTTTTAAATTTAGTCACATATATGGAAGTAAAATGTTCACACTGTAACCTGTTAACATCTTCATTTAGCATTTCCTGAATATGATCTGGACGGGTTCTTTTTTCTTGGAAACTAACGCAGCAATGAAGGTTGCATCTTTTGATATGAGTTTTCACGCAATCGAAAGCCAAACTTGCTGCAACGAAGAATCGCACCTACAGAAGGGTCAACAATAAATCTAAATAAGATTGAAAGATCACAAATCTTGCCACAATGACAATGAAGGAACTGATAAGTATTACTAATAAGGAATAATCTTATTGCCTACTTACTAATCAACAATAAAAGCTATAATACAGCCCTTTATCCTAAGTTATTTGCTGCTAACTTACCATCAACATTAAAATAGAGTCATAAGAACTTGCATCGCATTGTGAATTTCCAATGTCGACACTCTTTGCTCCACCATAAAAATTAGCTATCTACTCGTACAGGCCATTGTCTTGGTTAGCCTCGTTAATTAGCTCGGTTCTAGCGGAACCGCGTGCGTTCCTAGCTCTGTGTATGCTATCAAGGAACACCAACCTGCATACATGAATTTAAATAATTTGGTTCATTTCTAAGGACCGGTCCATTGATTATTATAAGAATAACGTTATAAAAACTGTTGCAAGAACATTTATCGTACAAACCATATTAATGAAAAGTGTTTAGGAGTAAGAATACATATAACCCATTATTTAAGCACATCGTTGCAAATGGAAAATATCGAGCTTTTCCAAAGGGAGCACAGTGAATAGTCAAAGACCCTGGATCCAAGGTTTTTGATACAGAAGGAATCCCTGCAGAGCCATAAACATCTATAAATTAATACATTCAGGTGGTTCTAATTGCATAATGCACATCACTATAAACTCTTATATAGAACTAGATATATAGGTGTTACAGTTTGTACATGCTTTACGGGTCTACAGGGAATGGGTGTATCTACACAATAAACACCACTGGATAGAACGTGTGTGTCTGTGGTTGGATAGCTTTTGAGCCTCACAATGGATATTGTACAAGACTGCTAACCTCTTTCACAACAAAAATTAGCTATCTACTCGTACAGGCCATTGTCTTGGTTAGCCTCGTTAATTAGCTCGGTTCTAGCGGAACCGCGTGCGTTCCTAGCTCTGTGTATGCTATCAAGGAATACCGACCTGCATACATAAATTTAAATAATTTGGTTCATTCTAAGCGACCTGTTCCATTGATTCTTATAAGGAATAACGTATAAAACTGTTGCAAGACTTTATCGTAAAACATATTAATGAGCATGTTTAGGAGTAAAAATACATACTTTACCATTATTTAAGCACATCGTAGCAAATGGCTTATGAGCTTAAAAGGGAGCACAGTGAATAGTCAAAGACCCTGGATCCAAGGTTTTTGATACAAAAGGAATCCCTGCAGAGCCATAAACATCTATAAATTAATACATTCAGGTGGTTCTAATTGCATAATGCACATCACTATAAACTCTTATATACAAATAGATATATAGGTGTTACAGTTTGTACATGCTTTACGGGTCTACAGGGAATGGGTGTATCTACACAATAAACACCACTGGATAGAACGTGTGTGTCTGTGGTTGGATAGCTTTTGAGCCTCACAATGGATATTGTCCAAGACCACTAACCTTTCACAACCCTCCCCATAGGTACACTCTGGGCCATTTGTGTTGTGAGTTAGGACCCTCTTATGTCACTCTGCATAGCATGACTGATGCTAGACTTACTACTATGCTTAGGGATCAGTGTGTGTATACGAATTCTAAATATACTAACTGAGTAAACACGACATGATCAATCTCACATTGAATTCGTGAACATCAGCCATCTGAAGATACAAAGGGTCAAAAAATAAGCTAATCTACAACGCAGTAGTGTGTTAAAATCTGAATGACGGTGAAGTATGTCTATCAGTTTCAAGTTGAAAATGGTGGATCGGGTCGATATACCGGTGGGTTAGGGTCGGAGGTGGATGAGATCTGATTATATGTGAGTTTTATATAATGGAAGCATTTTGAAAATTTGAGTTGCAATAATCTTTTCATGTGAAGCTGTAAGCCGGTTGACTATATAATCTGGCCCGTGTTCAACTTTATTCTAACATTGCTCTATAACTTAGTAGAATGTAAAATTACTGGTGTACAGATCAGGAGTGCCAGATGGTTAGCCTAAACTGTTGCTGTCTTTGATTCTTGACTATCCAATGTTAAACATCAACCACTAACCCGGTTTTTTAAAATGAAATAACAGTTAGGTATAAGAATAAACTCCAAAGGCCCGTTTTCAAGTAAAAACAATTCTCACCTGAAAGCTCTATGTTGCTTCCATCAGTCGTTATCGCCATGCCTATATCCATATCGCTCCTTCTATATCTGTGATTTACAATGCAGTCAATTAGGAGGTGTTTGGGTAAGAAACCTTTAATGATCTCCAAAAGCATAGCACATATAATGTGACTTAAGTTTTTCAGATAAGGCAGTTTTAAGTTTTAAAAATAACAAAAAAGAGGTTTCTTAAACATTCCCAAACTTAGTAAAAACTGTTAATAGTCTGTTATACCAAAACCCAATAAAGAAAAATCTAGTTTTATTAAGCAATCCAAACACCGTCTTAGCAATCGTCAAATATAAGAAACTTAATATATCGAAACGCCATAAAAGCAAACTCGCCAACAAAAAACTGTAGAAACCTCACAGACAATATAACCGCTTCCTGTAACGGTTGCTTAGCACTCTAAAGCCGCAAAATATCATTCATGAGTATCCATTATCACAGACTCAAGGCACTCGAGGCATAGCTTCACGCCACACTCCTCATTTGAATTGGGAGTTTCTGAACCTAAAATTAGCCGATACTCGAACCCTCTCCTTTTCCTTTTTTTGCTCCATTTCTGCAATTTTGCGCCAAATTACATAATCATTATATACATTGAATAAACTATCGTCATGGTTGTGTGTGGCATCAGATACATGTTCTCCTCTGTTCCAAATAAAAATTTGTAGAAGTAAAACTAACAAAAAAACCCCCCAATCTAAAATACCTGTTATCTATTAAAGACCATATACAATACAAACATACCCAATTTAGGTGTATGCCTCCAGCAATAAACCTGTTACCAAACTTTGGTTCCTTTGATGACGATTCCACAGTGCACGACATATCACAACTCTTCACCAATCCAAAACTAAAACAAAAGTAAAAAAGTCAAAATACAGTTAATGAGAAAATAAATTTTATACACACGGTGTTTGAAACAACTTACTGACTTGCATCTTAAAACTTGCTCATCAAAAACCAACGTCGTCATGCTTTTTAAAGAGTGTCGACCAAATTGTTTTACAGGCCTTGTGTGCTTGTTTTCTATTAATTACAAATGTATAAGGGTGCGTTTGTTCCGGCTTATACAGCTAGCTTATGACTTATTTAGTTTTTCGCTTATGTTCATAAGCTCACATTTGGTGGCTTATTATGAAACTTTTTGGCTTATATAAGCTTACCATGCCATGATAAGCTCATATAAGCCGAAGAGTTTTAAAATAAACCACAAAAGTAAGCTTATGAAATATAAGCCAAAAACCAAATAAGTCATAAGGCCATTACATATGCCGAAACAAACAACCCCAAGTAATATTTAGGTTCTTCCCATCCACGGCTCTCCTTTAATCCAACCCCGACTCCCATACACTACTGAAATTCACCCTCCCATATTCCCCACAGCTCTACATATCATTATCATATAATCAATTCAAAGCACGTATGTGGGGAATGATGAAAAACCAAAATTACTGATTTTTAAGCAATTTATTACCTGTGAGCCAAGCATATACGGTTTTGACTTGCATGTTTCTTGTTTCTTAGGGCTGTAACATTTCGTCAAACACATTGTGAGCACCATTCACCCCACCACCAAACAACTTAATTTTGTTAACACCAACATGATTAGCAGCCTATATATAAAAAATGAAATCAGAAAAAAAATTAATAAACTTCATACTTTGAAAGGAAAACCCCAAAAACATTGAGCAAAATCACCAAACTGAGATTAGGGTTAAGATAATCACCTGCTACTTATTGCATGGAGATGAACTTACATCAGGAACAAATACGAAGTGATAAGAAGATATGTGAATAATCATGTTAAGGTGGAAGAAGGTGATGTGTGTGGTGGGATGATACGTGTAAAATGGAAGAAAAAGTGATAAGCGGGGGTTATAATTAAAAAAATCAGAGAGACCCGAATGGGTTTATAGACAACTCAAAGTTTGTGAGAGTGATGGGTTTATTAACGGGTCGGGTTTAACCGATTTAATTTTTTAATAATATTTTTCACAATAAAATAATACAACAATTCTCACTGATTGTATATATTTATAATATGATGACAAAAACTCTACTGTTTAATTAAGAATCTAATCTTTTGAATATAATAAATTGTGCTTTACAAACACACTTTGGCCATTTTCGACAATTTCGACAATTTCTTCTCTGACGCAAAATTTAAGATGTCAACGATTTGACATGTTTCTCTTTTAAGTTTTTTGTTAGAGTTTGTGAAATCTCACTTGATTCTGAGAGTTATGTATTGAGACAATATATAGGATACAAGTTACAACAAACTATCCTAAATTTAAGCCTAAATATACACAATCACACAAATCATCCTATTTTATGCTAGGATAACGACAGATCAGGAGTGCCAGATGGTTAGCCTAAACTGTTGCTGTCTTTGATTCTTGACTATCCAATGTTAAACATCAACCACTAACCCGGTTTTTTAAAATGAAATAACAGTTAGGTATAAGAATAAACTCCAAAGGCCCGTTTTCAAGTAAAAACAATTCTCACCTGAAAGCTCTATGTTGCTTCCATCAGTCGTTATCGCCATTCCTATATCCATATCGCTCCTTCCATATTTGTGATTTACAATGCAGTCAATTAGGAGGTGTTTGGGTAAGAAACCTTTAATGATCTCCAAAAGCATAGCACATATAATGTGACTTAATTAAGACAGTTTCAAGTTTCAAAAATAACAAAAAAGAGGTTTCTTAAACATTCCCAAACTTAGTAAAAACTATTAATAGTCTATTATACCAAAACCTAATAAAGAAAAATCTAGTTTTATTAAGCAATCCAAACACCGTCTTAGCAATCGTCAAATATAAGAAACTTAATATATCAAAACGCCATAAAAGCGAACTCACCAACAAAAAACTGTAGAAACCTCACAGACAATATAACTGCTTCATGTAACGGTTGCTTAGCACTCTAAAGTCGCAAAATATCATTCATGAGTATCCATTATCGCAGACTCAAGGCACTCGAGGCATAGCTTCATGCCACACTCCTCATTTGAATTGGGAGTTTCTGAACCTAAAATTAGCCTCCATTTCTGTAATTTTGCGCCAAATTACATAATCATTATATACATTGAATAAACTATCGTCATGGTTGTGTGTGGCATCAGATACATGTTCTCCTCTGTTCCAAATAAAAATTTGTAGAAGTAAAACTAACAAAAAAATCCCCCAATCTAAAATACCTAAATACATTTTTATCTATTAAAGACCATATACAATACAAACATACCCAATTTAGGTGTATGCCTCCAGCAATAAACTTGTTACCAAACTTTGGTTCCTTTGATGACGATTCCACAGTGCACGACATATCACAACTCGTCACCAATCCAAAACTGAAACAAAAGTAAAAAAGTCAAAATACAGTTAATGAGAAAATAAAATTTATACACACGGTGTTTGAAACAACTTACCGACTTGCATCCCAAAACTTGCTCATCAAAAACCAACGTCGTCATGCTTTTTAAAGAGTGTCGACCAAATTGTTTTACAGGCCTTTTGTGCTTGTTTTCTATTAATTACAAATGTATAAGGGTGCGTTTGTTCCGGCTTATACAGCTAGCTTATGACTTATTTAGTTTTCCGCTTATGTTCATAAGCTCACATTTTGTGGCTTATTATGAAGCTTTTCGGCTTATATAAGCTTACCATGCCATGATAAGCTCATATAAGCCGAAGAGTTTCAAAATAAACCACAAAAGTAAGCTTATGAAATATAAGCCAAAAACCAAATAAGTCATAAGCCCGTTACATATGCCGAAACAAACAACCCCAAGTAATATTTAGGTTCTTCTCATCCATGACTCTCCTATAATCCAACCCTGACTCCCATACACTACTGAAATTCACCCTCCCATATTCCCCACAGCTCTACATATCATTATCATAGAATCAATTCAAAGCACGTATGTGGGGAATGATGAAAAACCAAAATTTTTTATTTTTAAGCAATTTATTACCTGTGAGCCAAGCATATACATCTTTGACTTGCATGTTTCTTGTTTCTTAGGGCTATAACATTTCGTCAAACACATTGTGAGCACCATTCACCCCACCACCAAACAATATTTTTTACAATAAAATAATACAACAATTCCCACTGATTGTATATATTTATAATAATATAATTGGAGGAGAGTAGCTATGTTATTCATGCTTGAGGTTTTGCATGCATGTAGAATATGCATGCGTGTGACTTTCATAGTATTTGCATGTGTATATATTTTTGCATGCATACAGGTTTTGACATACGAATAGGTTTCAGGGTTTACATATATGTGTCGTCTGATTTGTGAACCCGTCTTCAAACCTATTCTCTAAGTTATACTATAGCATCATTATAAGTTCCATGAAATTGACACTTTACCCCTCCATGTTCTATAGTCGGTCGGCCCCTCACCACCAACCCCATCGGGTTTTGGTTTTAGAACTAATAAGTCTCTCACTTATTAATTAATGCCTATTAGTTAGTTATAACGTCTAGCGTTATAATTAATGACCGTTAAATCATCCCGTGACACATATTAATATAATTAATAAATATACAATAACTATATTAATTACATTAATAAACGTATCCTCTGTGTATACGTGTGTGCCCCCGATAGGCTCACGCATTTCTTAGCCGTATAAATATTAACTATGTAACAAGCATATACCAACAGCTCCCACTTGTGAGTGTCATAGCTTAATAACTTATACTAACAATGGTTAGCGTCTAGCAACACCCCATTGCTCCCAAAAATACTTGAGTGTATGGTTTCAAAAATATCTCAATAT
>BQNB010049574.1:0-21692 GCA_026074375.1 Tanacetum coccineum | reverse complement strand
GAATGGTGTTAGGTTATATGTCAATTGGTTTATTATTTCCTTACTACTTTCTACCACACATGTGGTCCTCTAAAAGTTGGTGTTCACCTTATGTGTTTATCTTACTACGTGCATATCGTTTGATATGTTGGCGGGTATTATCTATGTGTTCAAAAAATTTATTATCTCAGCGTATAAGTTATTTCGAATAATAACTTTTGTTGTAAGTTTAGGGTTTGGTCGTAATCTCTCTTGCTAGACATAACTTGTCCATCATAAATATTTTAAATCAGTATTCCTCACAACTCTTACCCACTACGCCGCCCTTTTTCTTATCTCTCTCAAATTTCACTTTACTTACTTCTTATCTCGAATTATCGCCACTCCACCATATCAAGTTTTTCTCCTTCTTCCTCGAAACTGTCGGTTACCAATCCCCATGGAGTTTCCAATCGAGATTTTCACTCCCGTCATGATCATCATCATCACATCGCTCGTTTTGCTAGTCTACCCGATGTGTTTCTTCTCACGCGGTGATGTATCTGTTGTCTTAGCGTTTTACATCTTTGTTGTGTTTCCTATATTTTGCATTTTGTTGTATTACGAACGGAAATATTATGGATCTGATTGAATAGGGTTTCGCGTTGTGTATTTTATTGCTTCATCCTATATATTACTATGTACCCCACCTCGCATCTTGGTATGATTTGATGTCATTACCTGGTGAGCTTTTAGATGCATTTAGTATTTCATTGAAAAGGCGTTGATTGTAAATAAAAAAAATTTGGACTGATAAAATGTCGAATAGTGGAGGAAAGGAATTTGATTTTGTGTAGGGGTTACTGTGTCTTGTCTGAAGTACTATGTGTGGCCCTTTTGAAATGATCCTTCAAGTTTCATAGTGTTCCTCAGAAATAGCTTCTCTATTTCCATTTTCCGGGCACATGATTGTACTCTTCATTTGTTGGGCAACGAGCATACTTGTTTTGCACTGAGCAGAAATTTCGATAGTGTTATTTCATTGACGCATTACGATGCTTGCCATTTGATTCTAAAATTTATCAATTATGTGGTTTCTCTTATACTGGGTAAATGTACTCAGAAACATTTTAGGGCAGAATTGTTATTTCATTTATTATTTCATGAAAGCAAAGTACAAGTCTTTATTAATTTCTCCGCCTAGATGTTTCTTTGCAAACTAGGATACAATGTCATGACAAGGCTGGCTGTTTTGCTTATAGGCCTAGGCGGGCTAGAATTTTCTGAATTTGTTCATGATCCTCAGCGTGTCTGTCCTCGGTATCAGCTACCCTTATCTGCAATATTGCGATCTCATTCTCGGCAGCTGCGAGAGAATCCTGCAATTCGGAGATCAGAAGCTCTTTGTCCTCGGTGTCTGCATGAAGAGTGTCAATCTCTACTTCCAGGTCCTCTAGTCTGGCCGTCACATCTTCTGGGTTGAGTTCTGATGTCTCTGATGCTGGTTTACCGTCGGAGAAGGTAATGTCATCTGGGAAAAATGGCGATGATGGTGATCTACTTCATTTTCGAGATGGTCCAGGGGCTTGCGATGTTAGGGTAGGAACACTGTGATTATTTATTTCATGGGAGAGTTCACGCCCTGTAGCAGGGGTCAAAGTTAGCTCTAGTTCAGGGAATTGGGTCGCCTGAGGGGTTGGCGAGTTGAGTCTTCTTGGAGTGGAATGTCCCGTGGCGGCTTTCTGTTCCGGGGAGTTGTCAAGTACGTTGCTAGAAAGTGATTGAGACATTTCTCGAATACACCCTGCATACGAAAAAATAGGGTTTCTTCTTCTTATATTCCATATTTGGGTAAAAATTAACTTGTGGGTGCCATCTATTTTGAGATAAGATGTATTGCGTGTTTTGAATGGTTTTGCATACTATGTCTCGAGGATATGTCTAGGAGTGTTGGATTTTGGCATTGGTAGGTTTCTTGTTCGTTTGGGAAATTTACTCGCAATTATTAGCGGTATCCTTATGTTAAGGCCTAAGCCGGTGACTGGAAAGTGTGGTAGGATTCTGGTCAATAGGTGCATATCCGTAGAGTTCATATTATTCTTGGCTCAGGGCTGGTGTAAACTTTTATGTCTTCCCGTAGTTTGTGACTGCTAATTGCGACTGTTGTTTCTTACTTTTACCGGGCGTGTTTTCATTTTCGTCTCATTATGAGTTTGTTGTTCACGTTTCTCGATGATGAGATATTCGCCAATTATTGGTGTAAGTGGTACATGCTTTTTGGTAGGTTTTTATATACCTGGAAATACTTTTAAGGGTATACTGACATACTGGGTAGTAGTATAGGTATTTTACAACAGTTGTTATAAGGAGTCCTTGTGAAGTAACGAGTGGGTGATTTAGCAAGGTATCCCGAAGTGTTTATGTAGGTGACCCCCATAAAATGATATAGTAAGGATGTAATCACCGACAAAATTCATAATATTGTGTAGGTGACTCTTCGTAGTGCGATGTTGGTTATAGGGTTAATTATTTGGTGAGAGTCATGATAGTTTCCTTGCGCTAGGATGATGCAAATACGTAATCCATAGGATATGTTATTCCAAGATGGTAAATGATAATGCGTAGTCATGTTTTTCATGACAAACAAGTGGCAATTTAGTTATTTAATGGTATCGTGCCAAATAGTTGTTGGCTTAGGAAGTAAATAGTAATAGATAGTGCGTATGCTATTCTGATATGTCCTTAAGAGCCAGTTATAGTCTAGAGTTACTAATGCAACCTAGTTCTCTATAACCAAGGAGCTTCTGATACCAATTTGTAACACCCCAAATTCACTGCAGGGAAGGGACTGGATTTGGGATTGTGACTTCCATGAAGTGAAGAAGGAATTGATCGAGAGATATGACTCTACATTGCAATTTACCAATGTCAGATCTACATATTATTGTTAATATAGAACACCTGAGAAAAACATTGCTAAAGTGTCAACATAAAGTTGGTGAGCTCATAGGTTTTATCGTTTGATAATAGTGATGAACCATAAGATTTATAACCATAGCATGAAATATAGCAATCCTATATATCACAATGAAAAGTATTTACTATTGTCTAGCCTCATGCAACTAAACGTTAACATGTATCGTAATAGGATAAGCACATTGCTGTTGTCACAAATCGCTGACATCCGTCAACTGACTCAAAATGAAACTGTGTTTGCTTGACTATGTCAGTCCAAGACAAACAGGGATGTCAATCTCCGATAGATCTATCCATAACATTCGCGCTCCCTTAACCAATCTAATTGATCAAGGAATTAACGGTCCATGATAAACTGGGCAATATAGCAATATGGGTTGAATAGGGACTTAGACCCAATAGTAAATTAGTAAATGTACTTGTGTTCAACTGTTAAAAATAAGCAATGTTCTCACCCCAAAAGATGATTTAAAACAGTGAAGTAGGGGCTATGAAAACTCACCTTGTCAGTTAATCGCCTGGAATTGATAATGGATCAATGCACGTCAAGTAGTGACTCAGTCAAACACCTAAGTAATTATGGTAAATCTGAGTTTACATTCTAAATACTTAATGTATGAAATGACTTATGCAAATGGGTCACCAAAGGCACTGTTGTTATGAGTTAACGTTTTACGTTTTCAAAATATTGATTAAACCGTTGGCTCTAGGGACGACTTTTACAATTATAAGTACCTATACAAGAATTTATACTATTACACGTCGTAACGTGTATTTACAAGTCCATGTGATTCATATCTAAAGAAAATATAAACCTTATTGGTAAATTACTAAGTTTATATATTTTTCTTGTCGCATTTATTTATTTACATCATAGTCGCTTATTAATTTGTGAAATTATCAGGTTTACATATCACGATTCGCTCGACTCGTTTCAATTAATTCACACTATACCCTTACGTCTCAAAATAGCAGATTTTAGTCTCTCTATTTCCTAGTTTAAGTAAATTGCCAAGTTAACCTTTTAAGCTTTCATATGATGTTTTTTAATCCTATGACCCTCCTATGTACTATGTATATATATACATCTTTCATATTTTAAATTCTTTTATGTTTATAACTTTTTCATGTTTAAAACCCGAATACGTCTCAAAATATTTTCGTGTCAATTAATTTATGTGAGCCGGGATAAGCTTGTTTACCAGTTAAAAGTTCGGTTCTATTGTTAATTATTCTAATTCCTCAAAAATATTGTTTTTAAATTTTCTACTTTTGTTCTTTTCCTTTTTGATGTTCGACCTACGCAACAACAGTAGGTAAACTCACTATTTTTAGTTCCTTTCCTTTCTAATTTGCTCGCAATATGCATATCTAGTTCCTCCATTTATCCTCATGATGCTCGACTTGAATACTTGGTTTACAAGGTCTTTGAATGTTGCTAATGGGACATTGGTGCGTGAATAGGCATTACAGCGGCTGTAGTGGCTGTCTTTTGCGCGCATGGTCATGGCAAGGCAGCAGCCTGCGGTGGTTGCCGGGACGTTTCGAGCGCGTCTCAGGTAGTACCCGCTTGCCAAATGTTGTGGGGTATTAGTGTGATCTAACGAGTATATATATATATATATATATATATATATATATATATATATATATATATATATATATATATATATTTACTCTAGTTATATTGGGATTGTACCGTGCCCATAGTGAGCCAAGGGCTCGCTAGGATTCGGCTAGTGACCCTTTTGTTACGCTCAAGGTGGCATACCGAGGTCACAACAAAAAAAGGGGGTTTTATGGTGTTTACGTACAACCCTAGTGTTTACGCATTCCTAATGAGCCAACATATTGTTATAACATCCTTGTTTAAACTTTTTTTTATATTGTCTGGGTTCGTTATTCTATGCATGGTATGTCGAAAGGTTTGGCATGCGCATGTTTACACGGATCACGCATGGGTTATACCATGCGTGTCGTGTATCAATCATGCAAGGCCGACGTTCGTCAAGCTATAATGTAGATAACATATTAACGAAAGATGCTAAGCCACGAGGACGACTTACCGAGGTCCAAGTTCGTCAGACGACGAGGAAGGTGATGGTGTCAAAAGGGCTCGAACCCTTCTTGTTTCTACCCTTTAAATCCAACACCTCCTAGCTCTCGAATCCAACGAAAGCGAAAACCTAACTCTCACTGATTTGTTTAATCTTTGCTTTCAAATTTTAGTTGAGATAACTTGTTCGTGCATGGTGCCTTATTTATACTCGAAGTCTTTGATTGGTTACTGAAATGTTGCATGTGGAATGACTCTATACTACTATTGAACCATAGTGTAGAATTTTCATAATATGTTATCATTATTACCATTTTCTAATATATTACGAATCTCTATTATTTCTTGTTTCTTCCATTTGAAATTTCATCAGGTTCATAAGACGTATCATGGAGATATTTAAAATAAGAAAATGGGTAGGGTAGTGTGTAAGGCTTTGTGATGATGGATGTTTTGCCATTATTATGTGTTGGTTTTATATATATGCATGTGAATTATATCTGATATTGGTTTATATGTATTTAAGTGTATATTTCTTTTGAATTCTCATAAGTGGTAGCAAGGTTATCGAACGTAGATGGTCATTATGAAAATAATCATAAGTAAATGGACGTTTGTTTGAAAAATTGAATATAAATAATATTGTTTTATAGCTACTGGTTCTAAAATATCCTTTCGACACAAGAGCAATAGTGGTGATTTTTAGTGTGCTAATTAAACTTTCCATGAACAAAAGTAATGCATTGACGATCATAAAATGACCTCTTGTTGAAATTAACGGTGAATTCGTAAACTTGCAGTACATGACTTTTACTACACGAAATAGGAATTAAATTTTTCTTACGGGTGCACTATCTTATCATAGAAGAAATATTCTTGGAACTTCCATTGTCTCTTATTCAATGATTAATGTACTAACATACCCTCTTTATGAAGCTTATTAATCAATAATCAATGGTTAATTTAGGTAGCAAGTTGGTATAACAATCAATTGCTATATTTTCATCTTGTCTGTTTATTACCAAAAGCTTCTTTAACTCAGCTTCATCATATTCATCAACTTTATCTGACTCTTTTTCTTTCTCTACTTTCTGTTTCTTTGAGGATTCCTATTGTTGTTCTTTCCCTCTCTTTTCTTTCCAAGCATCTTCTTTCTGCTGCCTTTAGTTGTCTCTCTCTACCTTCTTCCTTCTTTTTTTTGCTTTCCTGTACTCATAATCCATAGCTACAAAGGTCATTACCCTCTTTCATTTCTATAAAACAACTTTTGAATTTCGTCAAACTCTCCCCTTTGAGGCTATTTGTTTGTGTATACCCCCAAGTGCTTAAGATTAAGTATACATTTGAGTTCTCTTTTGTACCTTGGTAGGAGGTCTGTTTCTCTTTTCTTGTGCTTGAGTGCAGCAAAATGCTTTTCTTCATTTTCCTAGTTCATAAATAGTTTTGCTTTTTCTCATCTGTCAATTCCTCTCTTTCCTTTGATTGAAGTCTCTCAGCCAAGCATCTATCAGCCTCATCATTGCTTGTGTATATTCCATGACTCAATACAATGCTATGTTGGCTTCTTCTTCTTGTTTCCTTGCTAGCTTTTGCTCTTCTAATAATTCGGCATCCAACTTGGCTTGAAAATCTCTTGCTAATTTATCATCACGAGCAATTTTGATCTTTTCTCTTCAAAGGAACTGAAGGTCTTAATCATAATACCCTTTTCCTTTATCTTTAGAGCTTAAGGTTGGTCTCTTGTTGGATCTATAAACTCAGTGGCTCCTGACAACCACCCCTCTATCCTTGGGTCATGTAGTTGTTGTTGTTGTTTTGTTGCAGCAGTCAGTAACAACCTTTAGCTAGCTGCTTTAATCTGTATTAGTGTATGAGCAAGTGATTTCCTCATTTTGTTGTAGGAATAGTTACAACCTTCAAATGCTTCCCCAGCATTACTCATTTTCAGGCTTAGTACTCGTTCTTCTTTTCCATCAAACTTTAGCTTCGCATGCATTAATCATCTCTAAAACTCCAGTATCAAATCATCAAGTCACATCCTATCTTTCTTGAGTTTTCATCAACTAAAGTTAACATCAACTTCAGCATCTATATCTTTCAATACTCCTCCCTTGTTGTTTTTCTATATCGGATGGCATCTTCAAGAGCACCCAAAACTCTCTGATCTTCAGAGGACTCAACTCTCCTAGACATACCAACTGTCCTGAGTCTTTTCAAACCTGTAGGTCTTGACATTTTCCTCCTATCCAACCTCTGGATCCTCTTCTTCAAAGCAGCAATCCCTTGCTATGAGATCCTCTTGCGTTTTGTAAATCAAGACTTATGTTTGGCAATTTTGGTACATAAAACCATCATGACTCAGTTAGTTACATGCTATCCTCACCACTAGGTTGTTGATCATTGGAAGGTGTTGGTACACTTTCCTCATGCTCTGCCTCATCTTGAGGAACCTCTGCCTCCTGTCTTTGAATCTTTTTAGATGGTTGTCTCTTCCTGGGTTGGGAAGATAAAGATGGCTGATCAATAATGGGTATTTGAGTGGAATCAATTGGATGATCTGAATCCTCACCTATTTCTTCAACAGGTTAAACCATCATGGTATCAAATAAAGGTGTTATTCTCCCAGAGAAATCCTTTCCAGCTCTCTTCATATTGGCAAAAACTTTCTTTGTGTGAAAGGGATTAACAAAAATCTTCTTGTGAGTTGACATATTACCCAGTTGTTGATTAATGAAAACTTGGAGAAAACGTAGATACATCAAGAATTTGACTCCTCCATCTAAGTGTTTCACCATTGCATCAAAGATATACTTAGACAGATTAAACTTCTGATTAGTTGCCAAGCATATGATCAAAGAAGCCATAGAACTACTGAACTCATTCCATGCAGTGGATTTAGCACTTAAGCATTGAGTAATAGTATGAATGAAATACTTCCACTGTGGAGAGAAAAAGGCTTTATAAAAAGTAAGCTTTTGAGAAGGCTTTTCATACCCCATACGTGCCAATTCTTCAAAGATAGTAGCAGTTGGAAGACAATCAGTACCTTCTGCATCATCAGTATTAGTTCTCTCCTAAATGTTTGGACTCCGTAACAATAACCCTCTTCTTATCAACTAGGGCTTGTAACTGTCGCACTCCATTAACTGTCTGTACCTTGGCAGTTGCCCAAAATTGTTCAATACAAGATGTGTAGATAACTGGATTGGACTGTGTTAAAGCATACGAAACAGAACTTGCTTTCAGGAAATCAATTATCTCTGCAAACCCATCACTTTCTTCGGGTTTTTCCAAGAACGCAACCACATTGTGCGTTTCAGCAAACTTAGGGCTTGACATAATGATGATTTTGATGATCAAAGATGAAAATTGAATTAGGGTTTATGATTAGAGAGCGTTTGAATAAGTGAAATCGAATAAAGAAGTAAATGAAACCCTTAATCGAAGTATTTATGTAGCACTCTCAACAGCAAAACTTTAACTAGCAGCATTAACTATACGCTTACAGCTGAAACAAATCAGGGCAGTACGAATTTAGCCTAACTGCATTGTACTAATTTAAGCCTAACAGCATTAACTTAAGCTTAGCAGCATTAAGTTGAAACTAAGCAGCATTAAAAAGAAGACACCAGTAATCATTCAATTTTCATTCCAATGAGCAACTTTCATCATCAAATTTGATTCACACAAACTCTCTTTCTGTTTTTATGCTCACATCATCTCTTAATTCTATTTTTATGCACACATATCTCTTTCTATTTTTAGCTCACAAAATCTCTAATTTCTTTTGGCTTACCAAGACACTCGTTTTGTTTTTATATGACAGTTGGGTACAAAATTCCATCAATTCTAATAAGTGTCATATTGTCCTCCCCACTTACAAGTGCGTAACCTCTTGAGAGAGGTGGATCAATGGACTGTTTAGATGTAATCTCAAACCTAGTTTGAGTAATATGGTATCTTGGCACCTAGGACCACTACATGAACCAATTCCCTAAGGAGTTGATTCATTAAGTGTTGCCATGGATTGGGTCTTATTTGATGTTACCACTGTCCTGCTCTGCTTCTTAGCTAGAAGCAGTAGTGGCAGCCCTTTCCATTCTGTCACCCAACTCCTTATAGACAGCCTCATCACCAACCTTTGTCAGGGGGACCACTAGACTGAGGTATCTTGGTGTCCCGACCTCTTTTGATATGCCTAGACGTGTTTTGATTACTTTTGAACATACTTATGATATAGCACATCCTTTCATCCATGCTTTTTGGTTGTATGAATAAGGAACCTCCCCTCAAACAATGCTTCAAGAGATAAGAATTTGAAACAGTTGCAACTTTGGTGCCCATGTCATCTTAACAGCATTAACATTTGCCTGGCAGTAGTAATTTTCTGCCTAGCAGTATTAACTGAAGTCGAACAGTATTAACTTTGTCTTCAATAATTATGCAACAACATGCCTCTATTCATCACAAGCACACTAGAAAAGACTAGATAGACATGTGGGAATTCATGAGGATCCATATTTATGCATAACCCATGAATAAAAGTTAAACACTGTGAACCAAGACCATTATCTTCTTTCTCAAACATTACTTCAAAAGGTGAAGCATTCAACATCAGGTATTCAACATGCTTTACCTGCAGATGTTAGTTCATAGCCAAATATACAAAATCCAAAACATTTTCTTCTTGACAGCATTAACTATGACTAACAGTTTTAACAAACAGTCTTAGGTATAACTAACAGTTTTAATTATACTTAGCAGTATTAATTGAGAAAACTAACAGTATTAATCCTTTACAAAACTTTTACAAAAACATAAAGAGATATAGACAGTTAAGGATTCAGCATTCCAATACTTGAGACCAAGTATTGAAATCTGCCTGCATCAAAACCTTTTGTAAGAAGATCTGCAACATTTAAATCAGTATGAATTTTAACCATTTGTATTAACTTTTTAGTGTTGCAATCTCTTATAAAATGATGCCTAATCTCTATATGTTTTGTTTTAGAATGTTGAACAGGATTTTCAATAATGCAGATAGTACTGTTATTGTCAATATTAATGACAGTGTTCATGAAATTGTACCCATAATCCAGCAATTGGTTTTGAATCCAGAGTACTTGTCCACAGCAACTAGCAGCAGCCACATATTCAGCTTCAGTTGTAGAAGTGGCAACCACAGTTTGCTTTTTACACTGCCAAGATATCAACCTGTTTCCCAAAAACTGACAACCTCCAGTTGTAGACTTCCTATCTTGAGTTGCTCCAGCATAGTCACTATCAGTATAAGCAACCAGTTCAAATGGAGAATCCCTAGAATACCAAAGGCCTAAAGTTGGTTTGCCTTTCAAATATCTAAAAATCCTCTTGACTGCTAAGAGATGTGATGTCTTAGGAGTAACTTGAAATCTAGCACATGCACATACTGCAAACATGATATCTGGTCTAGATGCAGTGAGATACATCAAAGACCCAATCATAGATCTATAGAGATGTACATCAACATCATCAGCATCTCCATCCTTGACCAAAGGTTTTTCCAAATCAACAGGAGTTGAAGCAGACTTCACATCAGAGTAGTTGAATTTCTTCAAAATTTCAGCTACATATTTATCCCGACTGATAAATATTCCATCTTCCTTCTGTTGTACTTGTAACCCTAGAAAGAAAGTTAGTTCACCCATAGAACTCATCTGAAACTTATCTTTCATTAGCTTCTCAAAACCAATACATAACTCCTTGTTTGTTGAGCCAAAGATAATATCATCTACATAGACATGAACAAGCAAAATATCCCCTTTTTACTTCTTGATAAATAATGTCTGATCTATCTTGCCCCTTTTAAACCCATTGCTTAACAAATAGTTAGCCAAAGTTTCATATCATGCTCTTGGTGCTTGATGCAACCCATAAAGTGCTTTAACTACCTTATAAACTTTGTCTGGATGGTCAGGATCCTTAAATCCTGGTGGTTGAGTAACATAGACTTCTTTCTCAATGGTTCCATATAAGAAAGCACTTAATTGTTTCCATATAAGAAAGCACTCTTTACCAATCAATGTGATATACCAGAAAACCAATAAAAGAAAGCATAGGCCAAAAATAATCCTTATTTGCCTACAATTCTTTTGCCACAAGTTTGAAAAAACTTCTATATAAACAATACTAACCAATGCTTTGTTCCTAATCATAATTCCCCTTTCATCTTTCTTGTTTATGAAGACCTATTTTGTTCTAATGGCCTTCTTTCTATTAGGCAGATCCACAAGTAATCCAAAGACCTTATTTGAAGTTTAAAGCAGAAGTTTTCTTCCTGGAATTGCGTTCCACCCAGGTTGAAAATCAGATAGAGATTTAGCAATTCTTGTTGGTTCAATCTAAATAAGGAACCAAGCAAATAATCAAGTAAGCAGGGTAATCCATGTGTTTTCTGTTTCATATACATCACTGAGAAACCCTTTTTCAGAGTAGGTTTCTCCTCATTTTATCACCCTTGTCTGAACAGATGATCACATCAGACCAATGGACATTATCAATAAGGTGACTTTAAAATTCTTGTATTAGGAGTGGTTGGAACTGTATAGGAATTTGTAATGTTCCTCAAATCAACTTCTGGTTTATCTTCATCACTAAAGAACTCAATATGAGTGGCTTCAAGTATATGACTAACTCCCATGGTGAACATGTCTTTAGGGCTATCTTGTTTATTTGAACTAGTAGTTTTAACTGATGGGCCAAAAACATTAAGTTTAAGACTATGAGTATTAACATCAAGACTGACAGTATTAACATGTTGCCCACAGTCAAACATTAACATCTAAGGTACTGCTATCATCTTCAAACTTATCTTGTTTAGCATTCTTATTATTTGAACTATCTTTAACCTGCTTTTGAGCATCATCAACAGTTTTTGGTTCACCATTATCAACATCCTTGGTAGGTGAATTAAAGTATGAAGTATCTTTCCAAATTGGCATCACAATGCAATCTTGACTTATTTCTTCTAAAATGTCCTGTATGAGTCTTAGAAATAGTACCTGTATAACTTGTACATAGTTATAGATTAGGTTTAGAGAATTAATATCAAACAAGCCATTTTAGACCATTCCCTTATCTATCATAGGCTTATTCTCTAAAAACCCCAATATGCAAGTTTTCCTTCTACCCTCCTGGTTCTCTAGTGTTGTATACCCCTAAAAGCTTTACTACTCAAAGAATCTCCAAGAAAGAAACTTCATTCCACTTTTTTGCCACAAACTTGCCTAACCTATCTAAAGTAATTAAGAATAGTAACATAACAAACAAATGTGTCACATAAAACTTAGAGCTGGTCTTAAAACCTCTAAAAAGTTCATAAGAGTTTCTTGTTATGAGGCATTACTACTAGAACCCATATTTGTGACATAAGCAAGCAGTAGAAACTGCTTTACCTAAAATATATGGTAGGTAACTATAGTCAGCTAACAATGTGCTAGCAGCCTCAATTAGTGTACCCTATTCCTCCTCTTTTCCTCCTCTTTGCTACACACCATTTTTCGTGAGGAGTCCTGGCTATACTATATTCTCTCATATTACCATTCTTTGCAAAAATCATCCAAACAATTTTCATAAACTCTGTTCCCATTAACACTTCTTATTATTTTCACTTTCTTAACTATAAGGTTTTCTATTTCTTATGATAAAAGTTCTTAAATTTTCTTATAAAGGATCCGCACCTGGTTTCATTCCCTTAGTGTTAAAAACAAAGAAAAAACCCAATGTAAACCTACTCTAATCATGCAACATACGTGACTACAATACTAAGCCATACTATCTTATTAATATAAAACATAAAAGCTATTCACAAAACAGGGTTGGAAGAGGACCAGAACAAATCCATATGTAGCATAAACAAAGGCATAGTAATGTGATTCAAAGACTTTGACTTACAAGAACTCTATGTTTCTTCCCTTTTAGAGACAAGCGAACACATGTATTGGTATTATTCAAAATGTTTTGTAGGCAAGTTCCTCTTACTAGATAATCCTTGACCAAGCTTATTTATGTTTTAAAATTATTATGACCAAGTCTTTTTAACCAGAGCCATTGATTCATCTAATGTAGCCCCGTTGCAACAAGACAAGTCCAAAACTCTCTTTCGTAACAATGTTCTTCAATATCAAAAAAAAACTGTAACGATATTGTCCTTCAATCTAGGAATTTTGAAGAGAATCGATATTCATCAGGCAACATAAAATTTTTTGGAGATAACAAGACATATCAGATGACCGGTTAAAAAGGACATAGTTCTATTTTTTGGTCACACAATCCTGTGAGACAGCTAAAAGAGAAGTGGATTTTTAAAACTGATTGACAAAGTATAACACTTCAAAATCAGAGAGACTATTAGTTTTAAAGTGTTCCTTACAGATACTATCTAAAACCACCATATGCCACCTCCTCCAAATGCCACATACCTCCATTAAAGATTCCTTGAATCAGAGAGATAAAGGTATATGTTCCCTAGTCATGTCCTGAGCATCCCACTGTCAACAAATCCTTTATACATCTGTGTTGTGGTCTTTTTGCCCTGCACATAAAAAATAAGAAATTAGATTCCTTAGAGGACCCAAGCTATTACTGACTTGGATCTCGGCCTTGTGTCATAATGTATTGTGTGTTTTAAAAGCAAGTGATGCACCCCAATAGGTTTGGTAGTCCTCCAAACCAAACAAAGCTGATGTCGTTAATAAAGCATTTAACCCCCCCCTTTTACCATAACAACATTAACTTAGTCTTTATATGACCTAGCAGTATTAGTTTACTCTAGGCCTTCGCAGTACAATAGTGTCTCTTGGCTGCATCCTACATATCTTCAAGTTAAATTTTTTTGCTTATAAAAGGGCCTCTATAGCAGTTTGATTGTGCTTGTTTAGAGAAAAATGTGTCCATTTATTTAGCACTATGAACAATTGTTTTGGGTGACATAATTAACAGATGGCTAAACAGTATTAAGGTGAGATGTGAGTGTCCAGTTTTCAACAAAACTAGCTCTTGAACATATTCCTTTTAACACTAAGGGAGTATGGCTTTGGCATCCACCCTATTTGTTATAATTATCTAGATACTAAGACTATGCTTTTTGGTTTGATGGTAAATTACATTAATCTCCTCTTGCAAATGATTAAAAACTTTCCACAATGAATAATCAACACTTTTTGTTATACAGCAACAAAAACAAAGAACAAAATCTTTTACTTTTTTTTTATTTTATCTTTTTCCTGAGTTGATTAGACATGTTTCTAATCTAATTTTCTAAATCCATTAATTAACAGTTCCCGATGTGGACCAATACCTATGTATGGTATTATCCAATATTCCTCGTTTTTTATTATTCAATTCCATTGTCCTCTGATATTTCTTTAAGTCTTCCTCTGAGTATCGTTTGCTTGTAGTGTCCTCCCCCTAATGAGATAATGGGATACAATAGGCATTTACTATCCCTTTCGTTTCTGCATACCTAACATAACAAGATGGACTTTATAATTTTAAATAACAGTCTATTAACCTAACTGTTTTTTTTTCCAAGGATTTATAGTGGGTGTTAATAGTGGTAGGCTGTCTGCTAATAATGAGGGGGAGGTTGAGTGAGGGGGGAGGGGTGACTCGTCTAGGGGTCTGGGTCACTGGAGACTGGGGGCCCTAAAGCTGGGAGCCGGTGATAGGATTTTTAATAACACGACCCGGGGGAGGGGAGGCACGGCGGGATAATAGCTCTGATGTTTCCCTGCCGCCGCCCCCGCCAAGTGCCAAACAATAGCGAGTTGACAAAACTCGCGCAGCGCTTCAAACCACAAACCTGATCCCACTACTACACCTCCTTGATTCCCCAGCATCCTAATAACGGGAACAGATGGGCGTATGTTACTTCAAGCAACATCAGACAAGGAGCGTCAGGGATACTGGGGGGGGGGGGCTGTTCAAGTGAGCTGAGGGGAGGGGGGGGGGGGGCGAGGGGGATGCCGAAATTGGGGGTGCAGGCGTAGAGGAGTCATGCGGGGTCAGCGCCAGAGGTCATGAGGAGGTAGCATATTGTCTTTCTAATCATTCTTGTATGAAGTTCGAAATCTTCTAATTTACTTCTTTATCTTTTATTCGTTGTTACTTCTTTTACTTCTTTTCATTAGTGGACAGTATCCAACCATGTTCACAACAACCAAAAAAGTTACTTACCTACGAGGGCTAAGCACCACCAGCCCGATGAGACAGGCCATAATAGAACAGATAGAACAGAGAGATAACAAAAGATAACCAGCCTCCAGCAAGAGGACAACACCAATGAACAGTCAACAAAAATAAACAAAGAATCACATCATACCAGGCTAGAATCAATTTAGAACAACTTATCCAAAAACACAGAATGACCTACAACCAAAGACTCATAAAAAAGAGAAGGGGGCGCTAAGCCTCCAAAACAATGAAAACCGCAGGGAAACAAATCCACCAAGGGGTAAGGCCTCAACCCGGGGGGGGTAGGCCAGGGATGCTGACAGCACAAGAATTAATAAGAAGGTGGAATAAATAAATGCAAATAAGATAAAAGATATAGAAGATCAAAAGAGAAAGACTACTCACCAAACACGAACTGTCAAAAACAAATCGCAAAAACCCGCATATAACCGGCAAACGAACAACAAAACCCCACAAACCCAAAAAGAAGAAAAAATTAAGAATAACACCCGCCAACCCCCTCTCCCTTCCACCCAGCTCCGCCGGCACCCCCCCCCCCCTATCTCCAACTCCATCTGCCTCTCGCAGCTAAGCCAACTCTCTGTCCTTCCCACAAAAGCGGACGCAAGCTCGCGTCTCGCTCCGGAGACCTTGGCCACACACCCACAGAGCCAACAACTGTCGCAACCGCCGCCCCCCGGCCCCCCCCCCGGCTCCCCCCCCAACTTTCTCTAGTCTACTCCTAAGCTCCCTCTCTTGGCTACCAAAAGCCTGGCCACAACGAACTAGAGCGTTTATTAGACCAGACTCCTACTTGCTCTTTGGACTTACCTGGGTTCGTGCGGGGGGGGGCGGGTGGGTGGGGGGCTGTTTAGTGCGGGGTTCGTCCACCACAAGAAGCCGAGGGTGTCGGTCTGTCAGCTTGGTGCTTAGCTCAGGTTCGGGCGGGGGGTGTGAGGCGGCCGCAACTTGGGGGGACGCGTGTGTCCTGATTGCTGGTGTGTGTCGCGGTGGGTCTTCTGGTCTGGGTGGTGGGTGGGTGGGGGGGGGGGGGTTGGGGTAGGAGGAGTTCGGAAGACTCCTTGCTCGCTGTTTATGGGAAGAGGGCGGACGTTTGGGTTCTGGCACGGATAGAGCGGCTTGGCACGGCGGAATGTGGGGGCGGTTGGAAAGAACCAATAGAGAGAGGGATGGGAACGAGTGAACACAGGATTCTTGGGGCATAAACTCCTCCCTTTGGGCTCTCCGATTCAATTACGATGGCATCAACAAGAATCGGAGAAACTGTGTGTCAAGCTGGATGGGAAACAGAAGGGGCATGGGGGATCGCCGGCTGGAAGCGGACTGAAGCAGCGGCGATATGAATCGGGCGGTGGTGAGGGGGTAGCGGAAATTAGAATAGTGTGTGGAATGGGGCTAGGGGGAAGAGGGCGAAGGATTAGGTAACAAGAGCACATATGTCCACGTCCGGGGGGGGAAGCAAATACTTAGATCTCCCGAAAATCTAAAACTACAGCTGTGTGGGGAGGAGACAATTCCGGAGGGGACAATTGTGTGGTAGAATATGGAGAAATGTTGGATGGGTGGGGGATGATACCAGGAGAGACGTGGATCGGGAGTGGGGCGGTAGCAGTATCCCTCATTGTTTCCCTAAGTTGTACATCATGAAAGGAGGATGGGAGACGGCCGTAAGGTGATTGGCATGGTAAGAAGAGATCTATAGCAGGTAGAGCGTGCCGGGGTGAAGACCCTCGCGACGAGCGCCCAAAAGAATCCAACCCAGAACTGAATACCCACCCCACATCCCGGGATAAGTACCTACCGGTTGCAATATTCGAATTCTGAACATCGAGACCGAGACTATCAATCTACGCAAACTATCAAGTTCTGCACATCATCAGGTTTATATTATTTTTGTCCCTTTATCTCTTATAATATAAGCCGTTCAGTAACATATAGTGGACAGTCACATCAATGAGAGTAATGGGGGGGTGGGAGGAGACTGGGGGCACTATTGCCCCAAACCCTTTATACTTTTGTTAGTGGTATCTGGGCTTCGCTAAAATATTTAATCAGTTGTGGTCTGGGGAGATTGGTTTTGCAATAGACATGCAATTTTTGTGGGCATGGGGTATGAGAGGATGTTTTGGTAGTAGGGGGGTTGGGGGGGCAGGAGGGGTTTGCACGTCTTATAGGGGGGGCGCGGGGGGGGGAGGTGGTGTGTGTGGGATTGGTGGCGTTGGGTGCTGTGGAAGGGGGGGGGGGGGGGGCAGGGGTGATGGGAGTGGCGGATGAATAGGGGGGGACGTGGGTAGGTTATTGGGGCACATTTGAGTGGGGTGGGGTGTTGCATGTGGGGGAATCTGAGGATGAGCAGGAGGTGGCGGGGTGATAGGGCTGTTTCCTCTGGTGGGTGGGAGGAGGGTTATACAGAGCGAAGGGGGGGGCGGTGGGGAGCGTGCGAGGGTGCACCGGGGTAACAGAGAAGCCTCGATTCTGTACCTAAGTGGAGGGTGGGGGGGGGAGAGTAAGGGGATTGAAGCGTTTCTAGCTGTTGTGTAGAAGCGCGAATATCGTTTAGGTATCGGGGGTGGGCGAGGGTTAGGCTCGTGTCGTGTGGGGGGAGGGAAATTTCAGTTGGTTGTGTGTGAGGAGTGGAGGAGGGTGGCGTTACGACAATTCGAAATGCGCAGTCGACATTGTTTCGGTTGAGCGGAGTATGGGTTCCGTAGGGGAGATTGGTGTGCTGTCATACAAGTTAGAGGAGGACGGCGAAGTGTTGTGAGGGTGTTGTGAATCACGTGGGTATTGACTCTTTAGTTGTCTGTAGAGGTGCTTGAGAGGGATCTATGTCTACATTTAGTACTATAGGCGCAGTTTAGTTTGGAATCTTGTTCTATGCTCATAGCGCATTTTGACACTCTGGCGCAGTAGACCTCGCGAAACGCAGGTAGTGCTCCAGACTGGGCAGTAGTGCCGAAAACGAAGGGGAGGGTCGCCGTTTAAAGGATGGGAGTCTAGGTGTAGCGTTCATTATTTCCTATAGGGTTCGATTCGGGTAGGGGTTGAGGATGCGATTTTAGATTGACTAAAGGAGGCCGGAGTAGCCTGTGGATGGGCATCTTCGTGTGGTGCTCTACACGTCCCTGGCCGGATCGGGAGTGATCGCGAGAAACATATGAACAGTTGGTTGTAGAAGCACTTGGGCCACCTTGGGGTATGGTGGACTTGTAGGTACAGTGAACTCACTTCGTCATAGTAATGGCACGAGAGAGTCGGACATCAAGCGCGAGACACATAATATAAACAAGATGGCATAAATTGAGTCTTGTTGACTAGCTGGATGCTCACTCGGCTACACTGCTCCCGTGCGGAACATTAGTACTTATCTATCAGATCTCAAGATCAATTTAACACGCGACGGAGTTAGTCATGATTGACCGAGTTGGAAGAGAGACAATCTCTGACATAGAGGCGTCGAGCCGTAGAATCTACTAGGTTCTCAAACAGTAACTAGCTCCAATCCATCTCCATGAATATAGCCAACTACAAACACCTCTGCGGTTGTCTATGGAGATGTTCTTCACAAATGAGTCACATACTCACTTTTGAGAGTCTAATCAGTTACAAACATCGAGATACGCTAATGATTACAGGACTCACAGACTACAGTCTGTACACACAACATCAGTGAACTGACTGACCACATCCTTTTGAGTCTGGAGACAGGAAGCAAATAGACAAATTAGAAGCAGTTAATGAAATTGCTCACGTCACAAAAGCCGGGACCTGCATCAAACTTGTAGACTAGCAGTTTAGCAACATTGTTACTGCAAGTGCTTGGAGCATCATGAAGCAAAGTTTTAAGCACACTACTGCACCAACAATTATCTTTTACCTTTTGTTCAACAATATTGAAGTATTTGAAAAATCATTTATTGCTCACAGTTTTAACTCAGGCTATAAATCATGCCACACAACTACATGAGTGTTTCCACTCAGGTGGTAAGTTTCTCAAAAATGTGAGTTTAAGCTTGCTTGAGACTGACCACACCAAAATAGAAAGCCTACTGACTATCTTCATGAATTCCATATTGAAGATGAGTCAGAGACTCTTGCACATGATTCACCTAAAAGATTTCGTACAGTTGCTCAAAGTGTCATCAGAAGTTTTCCATTGTAGCTACATTACCTCCAAATCGTGTTTTAATGGCAGCAAACATTGATTTAGCATTAGGATACTGACTGAATGTAAGTTGATGTTCATTGGGAAGAGCCATGAGAAGCAAACTCCTAGCCTTCACATCATTCTTTTAATTTGTCTTCTCTTCAGCAGTTACAGGTATAGACATCTTTGTAACTGAAGTACCATTCTCCTGTGCTGTTTGTGGTATTGACACCCATGAATCACCATTTTCTATCACCTCCCAGAGTGCATAGTCTTGGATCTGGAAGTACTGCTTAATCCTTATCACCCACATCTCATACTCATCCAGTTTGAGTATGGGAAGCTTTGTAGTATAGCCGGCCATAATTGTATATTCAAGCTTCATGTCTTCTAGATCAAAGTTTCTCAAAGCAAAGCTCTGATACCACTTGTTGATCCTAATCTTAGATCGATTCCTTAGGTTGTCTAAGGTTAGATTACCTTGGATAAATCCAAAATAACTTATTGTAGAAACTTTGTATGTATACTAAAGTGTATGCGGAATCTACACCTTAATACCTAGAAGTATTATGAATAAAACAATAATCTTGAATAAACAAAGATATAACCAAACGCTCCAATATTATTAGATCAATAATACGAGTACTCTTTACTTAGTACTAGGGTTTACAACCTTAAAGCTTTTTTGAATCGACTTGACAACAATAAAAACTTATATGCAAAATTGATATATCAACTAATGCCCGAAAGCCTCCTTTTATAGACTAAGGAGTCCTAGTCAGCTTACACTACATTCCTAAGATATCTTAATCTTTTCTAAACATAAACATAATCTTTTAAATAAATACATTATGTATATCTTGTACATAAATATAACAACCCGTAATTTTCTAGTATTTTCATCAATGTAATATCTACTTACTATATTAAGTACAACCTTTTTCACGAGAATATTTTTTGTTTTTATTCCATTCTATTATGTAACCTAATTTACATTTCTAAAGTAAATGAGCTTACGCAACCTCTACTAATGCCATCTCTATCTATGTTTACATCATGTAGACATCCTAATATGTCAAGTCTATATCCTAATATAATTTTTACTAAGTACATTATCTATTTAAATGCACTTTTCAAAACGTTATATCAAAACAAGCATTAAACGTTAACGTTTATATCAAAACCCTAATTATATGTAATGTATACATATCAAATGAAAGTACAAGCCTTTAAATCATGTGTACAAGTATCAGTGCACCACATTTGAATATATTTTCCCTCCTAAATCAAGTTACAACTTTCTAAAACACAATGTACAAGTCAATAATGCAAGAAACTCAAATTAGGTCATTTAAGCTCCTAAACTATGTTTAAACTTTACACCACTTTAACATAAGGTACAAACACTTAATGCATGACTTTTAAACCTTAAACCTAAACCCTAATTCATCCTAAACCCTAATCTAAAACCTTAAACCCTAAACAAAACCCTAAAAACCCTAATTTCATTTTAAAACCCTAAACCTTAAAACTAAACCCTAAAACTTAATCCTAAACCCTAAAACTTAATCCTAACACTAATCCTAAACCTTAATCTATCCTAAACCCTAACCCTAACTCAATCTAAAAGTCCAAAACCCTAAACCAAACCCTAAACCAACCCGATACCCATTTTCACCCATTTTTACCCATTTTTAAACCAAGCACCCATCCAAGCACCTCCATGACCTCACCCTTATGTCACCAAGAAGCTTACAAGCACCTCCCTTTCAACTCTTGGCCACCAAGCTTGCTACATCACCACCTTGTCACTCCATTGTAGCCGAACCCCCCTAAAACCCTTCCACCTTGCATATCTACCTCCATAGCCCACAATACTCACCTTATAGCATCCCTTAGTCACCACTCTTCAGCTCTTAACCTTAGCCATCAAGAAAACTTGGCCAACAAGGGTCTTGAACCCCTATATAAGTCGAACTCCACACCCCTTTCAAACCACACCTCAAAAACTCATACACTCTCAAATGGAGTTCTAACTCAGACCAAGGAAGATCAAGAGAAGTCCATAAGCTCAGAATAGAAGCCAAGAAGCAAGAAAAATGAAGTCTTGAAGCCATTTCTAGGCGTACGAGTCATAAAAACCCATTTCGACCTATTTTAGATCAAGTAAGCCTAAGATCTTGTTCCATAAACTTATATTTTGTATTAGAATGTTCATAATATGCTTAATATCATATGTAAACTCTTGTTTGAGGCTTTGAATCCTCAAACCCATGTGTTTTTTGTTAAAACCCTAAAAACGACCCGTTTTGATTTTCTAGC
>BQNB010049573.1:0-41972 GCA_026074375.1 Tanacetum coccineum | reverse complement strand
CTCTTTGCTGATTCACTCATGAATTTGCTCAGGGTATCTTCTATAGATTGCCTTCTCTCTTGGTACAAAGGATTTGCATTGTTCCGTTGATAGTACCCCAGAGTTGTTGCTCTATATCCCCCTCTTTGAAAAGGTCCACCAAATTGCGTGTAGTAAGCTTCTTCTAGGGTTTTCCCTTATTCTTTTAGTGGGAAATCTTTGGTGTAATGGGGTCCTTTGCATTGTTCACATCCTACTTGAGCAGCATAAACTTTTTCATTTACCTTCTTGATCTCTCTTCCTAGATTGTTCAGTTGTTCTTGTATAGCATCCAGTCCGTCATAAGTCTCAGTACTTCTTCCTTTCATTATGCCATTTTTGAGAGTATTCTACCATTTCTTGGATGGCCTTTTTAGCATCTGCAGCTGTTTTAGTTGGAATGGCACCTCTTGAGTCAAGAATCTATCGTGTTTGAACATCCAACCCATTGTAGAACAAAATTACCTCATGCATCTCAGTCAAATAGTGTTGAGGACACTTCATCAAGAGTTCTTTAAAGCGCTCCCATTTATGATAAAGGGTTTCATCTGGTTCTTGCTGAAAGTTGTTGATTTCCTTCATTTTCTTCGCAGTTCGACCAGTTGGGCAATATTTGTTTAAAAACTTAGTTTTAAGATCTTCCCAAGTTTTGATCGAACGAGTTGGTTCGTTTCTTAGCCAACGACTTACGGCTCCGGTTAAGGATATAGGGAAGACTCAGAGCGTTAGTTAATCCTTAGTGATGTTAGGAACGTGGAATAAGTCAACAATTTTGAGAACTTTTTCAATGTGTTTGTTCGCATCTTTATTATCCGAACCGCTAAACGTGTTTTATCGAAGCTCCTTAAGAAATTGGCCTTTCAGTTCAAAACTATCTTTTTCCTTAATCTTAGGCCTAGCAACTCCTGATCCATAGTCCGTTCGGGTCTTGCTCATGTATTGCTCCATGGTTTCCGCCATTGCTTCCGCTTCTTTTTCCTCCGAGTATTCTTGGTCAGAAAATAAATTAAAATCAGGTGATCTCAATTCGTCAAGGCTTAGTGACTTGAAGTATCTCCTAGATGGTCGAAATTCTCGTGCATGTTCTTTGTAAGGTGTGAATAGTTCGTTTGTTGAACTCCTTGTCATGCACTACCTGTAACAAGGGATAAGCAATCAGTAGGATTTGCTCTGAAAAAAATTTAGCACGAAAATCAAATAGGAAAACCAAGATTTTTGTTTCTGTTCCAGATGTTTCGTACGCCGTATAATTGGAGTGGTTACGCCCGTATCTATTAGTTGAATGGAATACGCTGTATTGGACAGAATAGTTGGATACGCCGTATCGGGAAGGTGGATACGCCGTATTCAGCTATCGACCTGAAAAAGTGTATGAGATAAACTATTAAATACGCAAACATAAAAAGACAATATACTAAATATACAGTATATACAAGAATATACACTAATCTAAACTACACTAATCCTAAGGGTTAGATCTAATCTAATGTTAAAAACCAAAATATCAAATAAAAATCAAGATTAATTTTCACTCCTCGGCAACGGCGCCAAAAACTTGATATGTCGTTGTGTGATGTATATTTTATTGATTTAAGTTTTAAAATTATATTTTGCCGACTAAACCAAAAACAACACTTTAACGGGCAGTGTACCCGACCGGTAGTAGTTTTGTGGTAAGTAGGGTGTCGAACACTTGAAGCGAGGTTAAATCTATCAATTTAATTAATATCTTGGTTAAGCTATCTATGTTAATTCTATTTATTCTAACCCCTTATGTCAGTCTAAATCTAATTCTAACTGGAAAAGGGGGTTTTAGCCTGTGAGGACTGGCACGGTTTGGTTTGGTGACTAAATCAATTCATGTCCTTCAACCCACGCAAGCAGTTAACAAAAGATAAAAGAGCGGTTGAGCCAAATATAAGAAAACTGTATTAACCATTATTAATCCGATTAGAAAGTTGGTTTGTTTATTAAGTGCAATGATTTCTTCTCTCGATGCGGTATATCATTCTTAAGACTTAGGCGATACATCATCCTAAGACCTAGACACATTAATTCTGTCACAATTAAAGCATCCAACATAGAAAATCCTTTTTGCTGATTATAATCTATTTTAGGGATTAAAGCAATGGTGATTCTTTAGTTAACCCATAGCTCATCGAGACTTTACCCTCACTTTATCACTTAATGGTGATTTATTACATAGTAGTTGTTGCCAACTATCCCAATAGAATAAGAACGTTATTTGTGAATTATCTAGGTCACCTGCTAGTCAACACAATCAATAAACCATTGGCAATATCCAATTAACTAGTTAAGCCCGAAGCATATCCTAGACACAGATTTAGAAGGACAATATTTGTGATCCTATGATTCTAGATGTATAAATTACTATATGGAGAGCTATCCCAGACTCTAGATTACTTGGTCCATATCACTAGATCTTTATTGAATGATAGGTTCGATACCAAAAGCGCGTAAACAAGTATAAATTGATAAACATAAACAAGCATTCAACGATAAATTAAGAAATCAAGATAAACAAATACCAAACATTCAGATCTTCATAATAATGGCTAATACCCGAAGGTATTAGCCTTCAAACGTCATAATAAATACAAAACAGCAAAATTATTAGGTCAAGGTAAAATAACGTGTTAACGAATGATACCAAAAACTGATCGATGCTATGTATTGGAATTAACACGATGTCTCCTATGGTATTGATAGCGTTGCTACGACCTCTTCTGCTCTTTTTTCCTCTGAAATCAACTTTTATGGTTTAGGTTATGAGAATATTGATTTAGCACACTTAAATCTCTTTTTGAGTTTTCCTATTTATATTATCTGAGTCGTTTCGATACGGCATAATCCAAGGCATTGGATTGACGTATTGGGGTTTCTTGGAGTGGGAACACTTTTGATATCTTCCAGAATATTTCCAATCATGCTATATCTTTAATACGGCGTATTGACTTCTTCTGGATATAGCATATTGAGCTTCATTCCTTTGTGGTCTTTGGTGAGTGCAGGCATGGATACACCGTATCTTCCTTAATGGATACGGCGTATTGGTTGTCAGAATCATTAATCTTCAAAATATCTTCGTTTAAGCTCCAGAATGCGCGCCTTTTGCTAATATTCACCAAGTACTCCATAATTACTGCAATTCTTAAATATAAACGATTAAGTAACAATTCTTTGCAATAACTATACAAAATGGGTTAATAACTGGGATAAATGATGCTATAAAAAGACGTTATTGATGTCATCTAAGGTTCTTGATATGTCTGTTAAAACAGATAAAAACGGTTGAAACGTATGGAAGACGTACAAAAAGGTACAAAAACGGTTAAAAACGGATGAAAACGTATAAAAACGTAAAAAAATGGATAAAAACGGATGAAATTAGATATAGACTTATAAAAACGGGTAAAAACTTACAAAAATGTATAAAGAAGTACAAAAACGATTGAAGACGTATAAAAACGGATAGAAACGTACAAAAAATGTTATGAAAACGTATAAAAAAGTGTAAATCCGGATAATAAAAAATTGGACCAAAAGTGAAATACCTATTAAACTACAAGGACCAAAAATGTAATTAACTCAAAAATAGAAAATGAGGTGGCGTGTGTTTTACCCAACAGGCAACCCACCAAAAAATGTGACGATATTGGTGACTTTGGGATCAAATGCAAATGTTATAAGACTATGTTTATTCTTAACTCATAAAACTCATATCTTCATTAAAATATTATTGTCTCTTTTTCCCATTTATACAATCAGTAACAAACATTCAAATCTTATTTTTTTATCATTTATCAACAACACAACTTAATATATAATATTTTTTTTAATTTAATTTAATTGCTTTAAATTTCATATAAATTTATATATTAAATAAGGTATTTGCTTTATAAATATATTTTTATAAAGTGACTATTTTAATAAAAAAAAATTCTTACACTGTTTTAATAAAAAAAATTCTTACGTTGTAATTGAAATAAAATACGTACTCCATTAAGATTTTCATCTGATTTTCATAAAGTGACTGTATAAAGTGACCACTTTCGCTAAGTCGTTTAAAGCGAACTTTCATCTAATTTTCATTCCGAGGGCCGATATCTTTTGGGTTTTCAGCTCTGGTCTCACTTAAATCTGGACAAATTTATGCACTAACACAGATGCTATATCTTCTTTGGTTTCCATTTTGCAATTTTTTCGGTACTTCTGCTTGGTATTTGAGAATCTTCAAACAAATTTCTAGAAATACGATGTGAAGTTTCACGATTTGGTATACTAGGCATTTGATTTAGCTCTAGAGAAAACTGAGAGTTTTCTTGAGATTGAGAGTTTAGAAATAATTTAGATGGTTAGAATCCATAATAGATAAACTAGATATAAGAATGTAAGAAACTATAAATCAAAATATGAGAATGTGTATGTAACTATGTCAATATTGGGCTAGTTTTATAAAGAACTGAAAATTGAAATCAATGATATAATTATTATTAAAAAAAATAAAAGATAATATACATTAGAGTTAATTACAAAAATCGTCCTTTTGGTTATGCCCAAATTGCATGCCTCGTCCTATTACCTCGATATTTACACATGACGTCCTGTGATGACCCAATGGGTTCACTTGCCCTTGGACCATAACTCCATCCATATTTTCGTTAACTACTAGGGCTTTATGTCCTTCTCACATCCAAATAAACCACATGGACCATTTATGTAACAAAAAAAATTTCCCAAACTTTTTTATTAATTAATAATAAAGAAAAAAAATTAATTCACATCTTCATCTTCATCTCCACTCCCACCACCACTCTCACCACCGTTGGCCAAATATGTTTATTACAACCCGTTGATATTATAAAAGTGCACTACAAACCCATTATATGTGTGTTGAAAATGTAATTCTTTGATAATAATTCTAAATATCCAATTCTCATTGTTGCTTTTACCATTTGGCTTCTAGGATCGTAATTGCAATTTGGTTTGGTATGGAAAATGGTTGGCGCTACAAAAGCAGCTACAAGCCATAGTTTCAACTAATTGGGTTTACACTTGACAAAGATGGACCCATCAAAAAAACGCAAAACAGAAGATAACGGCCTCACAATCACTACCACCACCACCCCCTTAACCCCATCAGACGCCCGAAAAATACTCGAAACCTTAACCAAGGACCAGCTTCTAAACATCCTCCAACCCGTCCTTGTCCGCGACAGCGCGGTCCTCGACGCGGTCCGCGCTATCGCGGATGCGGACCCAACTCAGCGAAAATTGTTTATTCGCGGAATTGGTTGGGAAACAACCAGTGAAAAACTAAGAACCGTATTTTCGGCTTATGGCGAGTTAGAAGAGGCTATAGTTATAACTGATAAGGTTACCAATAAGTCGAAAGGGTACGGGTTTGTGACATTTAAGCATATTGATGGGGCAATGCTGGCTGTTAAAGAGCCTAGTAAGAAAATAGATGGGAGGGTTACGGTTGCGCAATTTGGTGGCCAATATAGTGTTTCTGATAGTAAGCAGTGCAATATTTGCTTAGTTAAAGGGGTAATAACATAATTCTTTCTGATGGCCTCACTCTGCTATTATCTTAGGTTGTCGAGTTCACTTTAGCCACGATGCCCAGGTAACATGATCTTGAACTTTTTTAGTGATTAAAGATGCTACTGATATTGTAGAACTCAAGTTAGATCGTTTGTGTATACTTTGTAAAATAATACTAACTTATTTTTATTTGTTGGTAAATAGTAATGACATATTTATTTACTTGCATAAAAATATATATAGGCATAATAATTATTGGTTGGATTGTTGTTAATTATGTAATATTAACTATTAAGAACTACTACCTCCGTCTCATTTTTATTGTCCATGTGTTTATTTTGGGATGTCCCAATTTAATTGTCCACTAATAAAAATATAGATAGGGAAGTTTGATCAAGTTTACTATATTACCATTGTTTGAAATTATTATTACAAACTTTAAAGAAGACCCTAATTAATTAGATAATGGCATCTACTTTTTGCATTGAATGCAATAAGTCTTTAATGACTTTTTGCATTGAATGCAATTAATACATAACATAAAAGTGAAGGATAGCTTTTAACAAAAGACTTGGTGTTTGCAAGTCTTTACAAAAAGTTATTCAAAAAGTTTTTGCTCCAATGCTTAAAAACTAGCAAAAATGGCTTTTTCAAATAGTAAAAAGTTTTTGCTAGTTTTTGCATTGGAGATGCTCTAAGAGTAAAATTGTCATTTTTTCAAAAAGTAAAAAAGATAAAACAGTAATAAATGCACTTTTCTTAAACTATGTGTTTTTTGTCGGAGGACAATAATTTTGGGACGGAGGGAGTATATATGAAACTGATGTATTTTGGGTTGCTAAATGTGTTTCAGGCCCACAGCAGGTTCCACCACTAACACCACCACCTACCGTGGTGAGCCCTGAAATGGGCTTTGCTCCAGCCCCATCACCTTTCCAACTCGGTGGTGCATAGAAAGTTGGGAAGTGTGGATGTGAGTATGAGGAAAATTTATGTTGGGAATGCTCCTTTTGAGATTAGTTCCGAGAGGTTATTGGCGCATTTTGTGACGTATAAGGAGATTGAGGAGGGCCCGTTAGGGTTTAATAAGCAGAGTGGGAAAGTTAAGGGGTTTGCGTTTTTTGTTTATAAGAGTGAGGAAAGGGCGAGAAACTCGTTGGTGGATCCGATTAAGGTTATTGATGGGCATCAGGTGAATTGTAAGATGGCGATGGATGGGAAGAAGAAACTGGGAGGTGGGGTTCAGGGATCGAGTGGGTTTGTAGTGCACTTTTATAACATAACAGCCTTTGATTTTGATTAACTGGTTGTAATAAACATATTTGGCCAGTGGTGGTGAGAGTGATGGATGGTGGTGGGAGTGGGGTGTAACATTCCGTATTTTCATGTCATTTTATGACGTCATTTATTTCGTCATTATTTCACTATTTATTTTTCTATATTTTTTTAGTCTCGTGCGCGTTTACTATTAATTCTCATCACATAATTAAATCGCGTTAAGGATATTTTTTTTTTTTCATTTAACGAACAAACAAGAGAAATATGTATTTATACACTATTTCCGACTGAATTTGTTGGTTACGTTTTTAATAAAATTTTGCAAAAATTTTAGAATCATTTATCATTAATTATTTATACGAGTTTTAAATTTATAATATTATTTTACAACGACAATTGTCCTATCTTATACGGATAAACATGATTCTAAAACGATAAAAACATTATTTTATTTTTTTCGAAAGTAATAATTGAGTTTTTATATTCTATTTTTATTGGTTACGTAAAGCGTTTACGTTTCTCAAATTAAATACATTTAGGCATACCCGGAAGCACCAAAACTTTTATCTACGCTTCAACAAATACCCACATTTATACCCAATACTCAAATTTTACAAAAATATATCATAATATGCCGAAATTAGTGCAATGTATACAAGGTTATATAAGAAAAATGAAAGAAATCTTGCAACTAGGTCTTTGTACATACCTTTCGTTAAATGGAGCCATACCTCCCATGTTACCATACCTCCTTGACCAACTATTTCCCAAAATCACTCATCTTGTCTTGTATAGTGTTATTGACTAGTTTTTATACATATAAGTCTTGCACTCCTAAAGAAAGACAACATACACTTCATTTTACTTAGTAAAATTTCACACAACACTCTCTTTTGGCTCTTACAAACCCACGGCTACAAACACCTCTTTATATTCAATCCATACCAACTTTTAACAACCTATCCACACCTTTAAACATCTATCTAAGACATTCTAAGTATATTTCCAAGCATTGGTTAACAATTTTCAAGCTTTAATCAGAAAAGGGAAAGCTAGGGTTTTCACTTGCGAAAGCTAAGGTTTATTTAAAAAAACTAGGGTTTTCTGTGTGCAAGCTTTAGGTTTATCAAAACAGGGGTTTTAGTTACATTGATCATTTCATCATCATAACCATAAGGTCATCTTGAACCATTTATTGTTCCTTTCAATATTCATTTTTAGGCATATGTTAGTTCTATTGTAGCTTGAAACACCATGTAGAATTTTTTAACATATAAATAGGAGTTTTTACTTGTAATGATTCATTTTGCACACTATTATATATGTTGAGATAATGCTAATATATGTTAAAAAGGGTGAGAAAGTATTGTCCCATTTAAGTTGGCTGTAAAAAAAATTTGATTAACTACAAATGTAGTTAGGTATAAAAGCAAGGTTATAAATGGATTCAACAAGGCACTCAAGGATTCTGTCCAAAAATAGTATATATAACACATTATTTTATATTTTTATTAAGTTTGTATGATTCACGCGATTCCTGAAAAGGTAAGTAAACTTGTCAAAACCACGGATTTATAACGAAAAACTTAGGAGCGAACGAGGTATATATTTCGAAGGTATAAAATATTCCAGCTTTTGATTAGGTTAGTGGGTTTATGTCAGGATTTTTAGATGGTTTGGGTGGCACTTTCGAGTCCGTTTCGGCCTTCGGCCGAAACATGAAAGTCGTTCGGAAGGTCGTTTTACTTCCCCGCGAGGTTCTTTAAGTCTAAAAGCGAGTGATAACGGGTCGTAAGGCGGGGGCAAAATCTGGCTTTTTGGTAATTAATACACTGCATCAGATCTGATGCGAGTGCTTTTTCGCCCATTTCGGTCGAGTTTCGGGTCTCGGACAGAACTGGAAAGTTGTTCAAAATATCGTTTCGCATAAATTCTCTTTAGAACCCGAGTCATGAAAATGTGATTTAGTGGGTCATTATAGTCGGGTCAGACTTAGAAAATAAACTATAACTACCAGGAGTAACTATAACTACCAGGAGTAACTATAACTACCAGGAGTAACTAATATACTACCAGTAGTAATAACTATAACTACCAGGAGTAACTATAACTACCAGGAGTAACTAATATACTACCAGTAGTAATAACTATAACTACCAGGAGTAACTACAACACTACCAGGAGTAACTAATACACTACCAGGAGTAACTACAACACTACCAGGAGTAACTAATACCCTACCAGGAATAACTATAATTACATTATTCAGATATTTATAAATGTTTTACAATTATAAATATGTTTTCACTCAAACAATTAGATGGTGATTAGCTAAATAGAATTTCATGGTGAGATACTCAATGTGATTAGTGTTATGACGTCTTAAATTTAAATAGGTTGCCTTCGGATTCCTTCGTGACGCATTTTCTATTGTGAATACTTGTTGATTACCATTCACTCAAGGTGAGTTCATAGTCTCGCATTTCAATCTTTTCAATGTTTTATAAACCCGCGAGGGGAATACATGCTCGTTTACAAACTTGTATATTTTACTACAGTACAATTACCTTTCAATACTTTGTGAGTTCATAGCCCCACCTTTTCTCTTTTAATGGTTTTCTTAAACTGTTTTCGGGGTGAGAATACGTGCTCGTTTTACTACATAAACTTATTGATTTCTATACGTAAGCGTTACATGATTATTTTTACTAAGTTTGATTTGTTTACTACATGATTTGAGATCGTGAATACCTATATTTGAAACCGTGAATTTTAGACATGATTGTTTTACTACGGACACAAGTGTTTACAAAGTGTATGCTATCCAGATTACTGCCTGAATATTATTGCTAAGTTACCTTATTGCCGTGAAGTCCCTACTTATCATGAACCGTTAATTGCTATTGTAGTAAGCGCGAGTGTTGTGGATAGATCTATCGGGATTGACAATCCCCACCTTACTTGGGTCACTAGTTTGATCGGGTGCATTTAACATTGAGAGGTGTTAGGTTGTTGGCAAGCATCCTATATTCTGATTGGGGCACAAATCTAGTTAAGGCTTCGGGGTCATGAGCTTAGTGCAATAATACCTGTTATATATTTAGACTTGGTGAATGTGTTTCCCTTGTCTACCTTACTTGTTTTGGACTTCGGAATACGTACTTAGTCCACCATTACTTCGATCTTGTGGTCCACTACTAAACATTACTAGATTTATTAAATCACTTCTTGGATTTCAGAAATAACACTTTGAAATGCCGTAACGCTTCTTTTCTTACTGCAATATTTCTTAAATTATTTCAACACTGATTTTACTTAAACCTATGAATTCACCAACATTATTGTTGACGTTTTTGCATGTATTTTCTCAGGTTATTATTTGCTAGTGGAACATTGTAACGAAGAATGAAAAAGACTAGACCGAAAACGGAGTTCGTTTGACCCAAAAACGAGTCAAAACAAAATCCCGTACCCGGACCCGTTCTTTAAAAGATAAAAAGTTGTAAAAAATGACCCATGAAATTTATATTTTTCCTACAAACAATGACAAAGAGAAAATTTTCTAAAAAAGCAAAATATTTTTTTATTAATTTTTGTATTATTTTTATGAATAAATAAACATTTATCTAAAGTTACATTAATAAAAAATATTAAAACGATTACTAAAAATTCTGAAAAATTTACAAAAAATACTAGACTTTATATAGTTCCTACGAAAAATAAGAAACAAAAATAAGCTCAAGAAATAAGCCCCGAAATAAGCTTTTGCAGCTTATAAGCTTATGGGCTCAAATACACCTTAAATACTAAGGCCCTTGAGTCTTTAACGAAAAAGACCCAAGGGCGCAGTGGTAGAGTGTGTGTGTAAAAGGGGGATGTATCGCTTGGTCCCGGGTTCGAGTCTTGCTCACCCGGGCCAAGTGTCTTCCCCTTTTTTTTTTCGAAAACTCAAAGAAGCAAAGTTGTTAAGCTCGTGGGGCTTAACAACTTTGTCAACTAGAGCTTTTTATGAAAAGCTATAAATAAGCCTAAAAATAAGCTTAAACTTGACAGTTGGCTTATTTGGGCTTAAAGGCAAAAATTGCTAAGTCCTTTTGGACTTAGGGTCGAATTAAGCTAAGACAAGAACTAAAATAAGCTAAGGGATCTAAACTAACCTAAATAAGCTAAAAAGAGAAGGAAAAGCTATACTAAATAAGCTGTTGGCTTATTTTTGACAGAAATACTAAAACTAAGCTAAATGGCTAAAAAGCTTAAAGTAGTTGAACAAATAAGCTAGGAAAAGAGTAAATAAGCTAAACAACTATTTAAACTAACCTAAAATGCTATTAGGAAACAATTTGAGCTTATGGAATAAGCTCAATAAGCCAAAATCAAAAAAATAAGCAATCCCTCAGCCTAAGGGACTCAAAAACAGTCAAATCCCAAGTTTGGGCCTCAAATTAAGCCAACAAATAAGCTTCTCAAAAGCTGAAATTCAAGAGACTTATTTAAGAGCTTATATACTCTTAAAATAAGCCAAAAACTTGGGCTTAAGTGTGCTTAAAGAGCAAGCAATAAGAGCTTAAAATCTCCCCTTTGCACCAGGGGAGATTTAAAGCTGAGCTCAAAGGCTTATTTGACAGCTTCTAAAAAGCTGTCAAATAAGCTCTAAACCAAAAATTAAGCTCAAACAGATTGAGTGCCCTATGAAAGGGGCTTGTGCACCAATTTTAAGCTTTTAAAACTCATTTAAACTTGCTAAATTTTGTAGGTGAAAAAGGGTTTTTGTCTTTTTAAATGCTGTGACAGAAAGAGGCTTGGGAGTTTTTGACTTAACAAGTCAAGAGCCAAAGGACTTGTTACAGTCCTTTTTTAAACACCACAAATCACACCTTTTTGGCACTTAAAGTCACACTCACAAGTGCTTATCCAAATAAGCACTTGTGGTATAAAAGAAAATCTCACAGTTTCAAAAACTATTTGCAAAAACTTTGAAAAACAATTTTCAAACTGAAAAACTTTTAAAATCAGCTTAAATGAGCTTAACAACTTGAACTAAAACCAACCTAATGATCATAACCCATACCAAAACTTGTTTTAACCCATTTTAAGGCTTATGCCAAACACCCCTTTACTTAAAACTGTCAAACTAAAGTGAGCTTAAAAACTGTTTTAAAAACTAAACCAACTAAAACCTTTTATCTACTCACACTATTTTTCACCTAATTAAGCTACTTGAACAAGAAAACCTATAGCTTATTAAGAGAAATAAGCCACTTTCTCTCCTAGCTTATACTACTTAAGTGACAGTTTTGAAAGATAAAGTGAGATTACACAACTTTTATTTAATGAAAACTTAAAACAGCTTAATAACAAGCCTAGGAAATATGTTGGCAAGGGATTGAACAGGAATTGAAAGTAAATAAGCTAATATTTTAAGCTAAAAATTAAGCTAATATGAAAATTAAGAAATGAAACCTTGGTTATTTGTTGTCTCAGAACTAAGCCACTCTTGTTGAGTGAGTGGCTTAAAACCCTGACCTAATGGCTCCCTAGCCTCTAAACCTGAGCTATAAAGCTCAATAAGCTAATTTTAGCTTATTACTCCTTGAGCTTCCAAATTTGGATGAAGTTGAATGCAAAAGGAAGGTATTCAACATTAATGAACAAAGACAGTTTGCTTTGACTTGATTATAACCTTGATGATGATTAACAAAGTATCCCAATGATATTTCTTTTGTAGTTTTGACACTAAAACATTCTTCGTATCTTCTTTTCGTGGCAAAAGCATTATAAATTAAATTTTAGTTTTTATTATTTTTAACCAATTTTCTTTTTAAGATCATTCTGTTATTGTTTATGAAAAGGTACAACTTCATCCTTTTTAGATTCAGGATTATTTTTTGAATAGGAGAAATCACCAATCTCGTTAAGAACCATGCCAAAGATCTAGATCTTATTGATTTCACATAAGTATTGAATCTATTTTTCAAATCTAAATAAATTCCATCACTTTCAAATAGTAGTGGTCTTTGCAGAAATAGCCCTTCTAAATATTTTTCTGATTCTAATAGAACGTATATACATTATATTGAAGAAGGAAGTGATTAAGGTTTGATTTTAAAAACTCTTGGTAATATGACGTGGCTCTGATAACAATTGTGCGAAAACTAGATGGGGGGGTTTCTGAATAGTTTATCTCACCCGTCCTTTCTAATTAAGCATTTTTAAAGTGTTTGTAAAAATTCTAGAATTACAACATTATGGAAATTCACCACTTGCACAATATGAATAATTATATTAACTAAACAATTAATAGGATAGTAAAGAAAATAAATGGACAGACAAGAATAAGAGTAAGAACAATCCAAACCACCAACGCGAGCTATTATAGTGGAGACGGAAACAAAGCACCTCTCGCCATACTCCAACTCCTACAGCCACCTAACTCAAGAGATTTCTTCACTATGGTCAACAACTCCCTTATGGCGGAGAAAACCTTACACATCATGACTTTCGCTTATCTTGATTTCATATTACTAAGTAAATGTCAGTTCTATTCTTACTAGAACCAAATCTACCAAAACTTCACAACTTCACTACACAAACTTTGCTTCACGACTTGATCACGACACAACACTTCTTCACACCTTATGTTTTCTTCACAACACACTACTTCACCAAGCCACACCTGATAATCGCACACTTAACTAAAACACTACTAGGCAAAGGATCACAAGATCAACTATACTACAACAATCACCACACACAACACACACCAACATACACAAACTTACAAATTTACAAATTATTTACAAGTTAAGATATGGATGCACTAAGATTGCAATCAACATGACAGTAGGTGGGCAGGATCCTTCTTAAAATAAGGGGGTCCGCCCGTGTATGTTTAAAGGGGTACCACCCTAGACTGGGGGGGCGCGCTCCGCAGTTTGTCCTTTTTAGTAAGGGGAGAATTTTCTAGAACTTTCTAGCCGTTTAGGTTCTGAAAATTTAAATTTCATTCAACAATGTTTAATTTTTGAGTAAAAACATTACTGTTTATTTGTAGAAAATGTTTTGTAAATGTTTTATAAAAAATGTTTACATACACAATTTATAAAAGCGTGTCGAGGTTGAATAAAACATTCTTTTGAACATAAAATCGCATTAAGCATTTATTTAAATCATAACCTTTACTGTGATATAATTTTCAAAAAGAAAGTTTACTACTAATTACTTTGTTTATACGTTTAATTTTACATTTGAACCGTTTTTATATTTTATGATTAACAAAACTAACAGAATTAAAAATATTAATAATGTTTTTAACATTATTTTCAATCAACATGACTAATGTTATTAATACAGATAAACACACACACACACACAATAACTACTAAAATCATCAGTAAAATGTAAACGCGTATAGCATTTACACACATCTTGTGGAGATAGATGAGGATGGTCGCCGCGACACATTTAGGGGTGGTGTACTAAGCTCTGTGTGTAATAAGTCCAATAATCCTTTACCTCTTTCATACGATCATGTGAATGGTGATTTAGTCATCTTGCCCAATAAGCAAGACTCGCATACATAATCTGATTTAAAGTCGAATGATTCCAACACTCCATCCTTTTAGAGTTGGGCGATGCGTTTCTTGTTTACGTGCCCAAGACGAGAATGCCACAATTTTGATTTATCAAGCTCATTAGATGAATCAACATTTAAAATCACATTTCCATTATGACCAATACATTCAACAGTTTCATATATGCCTTTGCAAGGCGTAGCTTTAAACATAAAACAACCATTTAAATAAACCAAAATATCTCCATTCTCATTATCAAATGAAAATTTATAACCATCCTTAAACAAAGCATGAAATGAAATAATGTTTCTTGTCATTTATGACGAATAACAACAACTATTTAAATCTATCCTAACTCCAGACTTCAGCATGAGCTCGTACTTTCCAATCCTTGTCACAGGCGTGATTTTCCTGTTTCCCATGACTAAGTTGTGCTCTCTATGCTCCAACCTCCTTTCCTTTAGACCTTGCAAAATAGTGCAAATGTGAGTACCACACCCTGTATCCAGGACCCATGAATCTGAAGTTGTAGTATTGTGGAGTTCGATCATAAACATACCTGAGTGACCACCCTTTTCTACCTTTCCGTCTTTAAGGTCCTTCAGATATTTTGGGCAGCTACGCTTCCAATGCCCCCTTGTGTTGCAGTAGAAGAACACTGCTTCCTTTGGATCGCTTGTAGGTGCAATCTCAGATTCAGCCTTTCTCTTAGACCCACGATCGAACTTTCCTTGTGCGGCCTTTCCTTTCTAGTTGGAATGAGAAGTCTTTCTTTTCTTTGCATTGTGACCAACAGTCAACACAGGAGCTGCTGAAGTAGAAGGCACGTCAGTTTTCTTGATCCCTTGCTCAGCGGTTTGCAACAAGCAATGGAGTTCCATTATTGAGGTCTCTTTCCCGTTCATTTGATACGAGAGCATAAACTGATTTTAATCGGCTGGCATACCGGATATGATTATGTTGATAGAAAGCTCAGCATCTAACACCATGTTTAGAGATTCCAACCTATTAAAGTACCCTTTCATCTTTAAGACGAAAGCACAAATAGAGGCTCCAGGTTTCAGTTTGCAAGCCATGAGGGATTTAACAACATCAAGGCGTTCCTTGCTTACCTTTGCCTGAAACATTTCTTTGAGCTGTTGGTTCATCTCATAAGCCCAAGTGTTCTCAAAAGTATTTTGTAGTTCAGGGCTCATGGAAGATACCATGATGCATGACACTTTATTTGCATCATCATAGTGCTTTGGGAGCTTCAATCTCTTCTTGGGTTAAATCATCATTGATTGTGGGAATTTGCTCATCGAGAACATACTCTTTGTTCTCGTACCTTAGGGTGAACCTAAGGTTTCGCATCCAGTCCATATAATTTGGATCGGTGAGTCTTTCCCTCCCAAGAACTGAGAGTGATGAGAAGCTTGAGTTATGTGAGGGATTGGGAGCAGGAGGATTGACATCATTTTCAGAAGACATCTATAAGATAAAATAGTTTTAGTTAGCATGAATATACCTTAATTAATTACCCAATTTTAAATTAAGGCTATGTCCATATTTTAGATTCGTTTATGAAGAGGGTTGCCGTAATCACATCACGAATTTATTTTAGGTAGACAATGTCTTTGTCAATTTCATTCTCTATGAAATTCCTAATTCTTTTGAGATTCATTGATTTTGATCAATGACATGTTAATCTCGGATATGCTCATCTACTATTCATGACTGGGATGCCGAGGATCATGAATAAGATGGTGAATTTAACCATGCAAAGACCCGTGTGGTCCCCGGCTCGAGTCAGCTCGAGAATCGCGAGTCCCACATCACCTCTCACTTATGTTCTCTTATTAATGTACCCGTAAACCACACGCGCTCCATTAACAACCCATATAAGAGATGTGCGGTTTTCATGGGTTAGCATACTATTCACATTTTCTATAACTAAAACGGGAATTTTGTTTTAGTACTTATAAATTAATACTTTTAATTTTGACATCATCCTATCAAAAGTTCTCGGTAGCTCCATCGTACGCACAAAGAAGCGGAGAAGGGTTAGCGCGAAGCATATTAAAAACCCGACTTCTTTAGGGAAGCAAAATAACCCGCCTTATACCTCTCTTATAGTTTGTTCACTATGGGTAAGCCAATTTACCAATTGACTAACGATGTATTTAGATTTAATGATACATATACAATATAGCAATTATAATATGTATAAGGTTTCTATTAAACATTTTAAAGTTTTAGGTTCTATTCTAAACATTTTAAAATTTTATAGGTATATTTTAAATAATTCAAAATATAAGGTTCTAAAATGTAAATTCATATTAACATTCAATGATCACAAGAAAAAAAACTGGATTTCTCACACGCAGACCACCTTGGTCGTACTTGAAGGCAAGTACCCAAACGAGAGTACCTCTAATAGCTCACACCCACGAACCGAAGAGAAAAGAATTCGAACTCCAAAGGTCCCGTTACACGAAAGACTCTTACAAGGAGTATGAATGAAAAAGAGAGAATGAGAAAATAAAGCATTGGCATGCCCCTCTATTTATATTGAGAGGGTAGGGGTTGGGATGCCTCTTTGGGACGATGTGGGATACCCCAAAAACGTCCCATGGGCCTTATTTGGGTCTTCCCGACCCGTTCAACTCAATACACTTTGTATTAGTTCGTATTCTGCCTAAGCTTCTTTATAATTAGCTTCTAATTAATTTACCAACTATTAATAAATAATAAACCAATTAATTATACATATAATATTAATTCTAATTAATATTATTTCTCCTTTATTATTTCTCTTAACAGTTCACTGAGGGCAACCCAAAAAGGACAATACTTTTGATGACAATCTTACCAATTAGTTATGGACTTGGACACTAAATCTAACACTAGGTACATGTAGCCGTTCCGATGGAGTGATATCGACATCCGATGCGTGAGTTATCGCGAAAATGGTGAAACTAGTCAAAATTTACACCTAGAATTTGAAATTAAAATAAGTCCAGATTTTTGTATAACAATACCTATTTTTGTAAAACTGTAGGTTCTAGATTTTGAGCTAACTTAGATTTTGGCGGTCATTTCAGCCTCTACGGATTTACGGTTTAGAAGATACACTTAATTTAATGAAGCGGTAAAATTTTGGAAAATGGCAGCTTTGGTATTGAAGGGTAATTTGGTAATTTCACTTGGGTTCTGGAACTTTTAGGGCAGTGGGGCCTACAAATCTGTAATGTTGACTCAAAAATCTTTCCGTAGGCGAATACCCCGAATTTAGTTCATTTACGGATTATGATTTGCAAGCGTGTGAAGTTGGAAAAATTTAGAATTTGGAAATGATGTGTTGTTTTAAACTTAAAAATGAAAGTATAAACTTTTATAAATTCGGCTTATAAGAAGTGAAAATAACTACATGTTTTGGGACACTAAATCAGGTTAGTCTGTATATTTTGTGTAAATCATACTTTATAAAACCTTAAGTACAATGCCATACTTATTACGGAAAAATATTTATAAAACTTGCTTACTTTTTCGTGTTGAGTATTATTTCATTTTCTAAGTTGCGTCATCGTCTCTAGGTTGCTCCTAGAAGTGTCTTACTTTATCCGCCGTTGTATCGTTTACACTTGTTGTTTCGCTCAAGTTGCGTTCATAGCCCCTTTTCCTTTTTAATTGTTTATACAAACTCCACGGGGAGAGATACATGCTACTTTACTTACTTTTTACAATTGGACGCAAGTGCTTTAAAACTATATGCTATTGCATGAAATTATTGCCTAGGTGTCGCTATTGCCATTTAAGTCCCTTTTCTAATCATGAACCGTTAATTGCTATTGTAGTAAACCTGAGTGTTGTGGGTAGATCTATCGGGATTGACAATCCCCGTTCGGGTATTATTAACTTGTGCCACGTCAAGCGGACACATTTAACATTTGAGAAAGAGAAAAATACTTGGGTGTCTGGCAACACCAACTCTCGGGGCACAAAACATTGTTAAGGTTCGGTGTCATGAGCTTAGTGCAATAATAATAGTTATTTTGACATATGAATATGTTTCATTATCACCTTGTTACTTGAATCTTGCGGTCCACTAAACTGCTCTTTGGAGCACTATACTTGATTTCAATAACATTACTCGATTTACTTAATCACTGCTTTACGATTAAAACCTATGAATCCACTCAACAATTTTTGTTGACTTTTTAGCATGTTTTATCTCAGGTTTTTCAGGTATATTGCTCGGAGGGAAGCCAGGCGAATATGTATTTTGGAGACTCTACATTTTATACATTCGATGAAACTTAATTTTTGAAAAACCTTGTGTTTTGTAAAGACTTCCTCTTACATACATTCGATGAAAACTTTATCTAAACTTTATGTCATGTTTTAACACTTGGGATATTTTGACACTATTGGGACCTATTTGTAAACTCTGATTTCTTAATGTATCGAATGTGAAATATTTTGAAATGTATTTTAAAACGTCTCATTTTGAGGTCGTTTTTTATGACTTGTACTTCTTGCGTCTTGAAGTCTCACCCCCGGTTACGTTTCCGATGTTGTCCGATTTTGGGGGTGGTGTGACAAGGTGCCTTGTTTCTCTAACTGTTAACAAAGGTTGGACTTTGTATCAGCTAGATGTAAACAATGCATTCCTGTATGGTGATCTTGATGAGGATGTGTATATGTCTCTTCCTGAAGGGCTCTTTAAGCAATCAAAAAGTGATTATTCCTTGTTTATTAAGTCTAAAAGGGATCTGTTTATTGCTTTCTTAGTGTATGTGGATGATATTGTTTTGAGTGAAAATAACATTGAGGAGATAAATAGATTCAAAGATTTTTTGAAGTCAAAATTCTTGATAACAGATTTGGGGAAGCTAAAATACTTTTTGGGTATTGAGGTTGTAGATACAGATACTGGTTTATATTTAAACCAGAGGAAATACTGTCTTGAGTTATTGACTGAGTATGGCTTGCTTGCAAGCAAACCAGCCTTGACCCCTATTGAAACTAATGTTGTAGTTTCTGATATTGTTAAAAGAATAAGGAAAAAGAGATCAGTTGAGAAACCTGATCTTCCTCTAACTGATCTCAAAGGTTATCAAAAGTTAATTAGTAAATTAATTTATTTAACCTTAACCAAACCTGATATCTCTTATATTGTTCATTCTCTTAGTATGTTCATGCATAAACCTTTACAATCTCATGTTAAACTTGCTATGAGGGGTTTTAGATATTTAAAGGGTTCCTCAGGTAAGGGTATTGGGTTCAATAAAAATTCTTATTTAAGTCTTAAGGCCTATGTTGATTCTGATTGGGCTAAATGTCCTTTTACTAGGAAATCTGTTACATGGTTTCTTCTATTTTTTTGGTAATTCTTTAGTTTCTTGGAAATGTAAGAAACAAAAAACTTTAGCCACATATTTTGCTGAAGCAGAATATAGGGATATGGCTTCTGTTACTTGTGAAGTTATTTGGATCCTTAATGTGACAACCGTCAAATTTTGGGTAAAGTAATTATTTATAAACTTGAAAGGTTTTACTTTGAACACGTAAAAACTTAAATTAATGCAAAACCGCGAAGTTATCCCGCGTATAGCGAAAAACGTCTTTTAAATACGTACCGCCTCTAGAATAAGTTTAGTCTATATTATTTAAACATATTATCAATCTCGTGAGCATTATTTTTACAACTCATATACATTTGGTTTTACCACTTTTTACATAAGTTGTTTAAACTCGCGCTTTAATGTGTACATGCATGTAAAATTACCCAATACCCTCACCACCTTTACCAATACCCTCAAATACTCATATACTATCAAAATCTATCATTTCACTCCCCATTATACTCAAATAAATTAGCACCCTTGTATGTATACATCAAAATAACACAAAAACACTACTATATCTAACAACTAATAACTAGTAGCAAAAGTCTTACAATAATTTTTCAAATTTGTCAAACCAACTCCCATCTAACTCTTACACAACCCACGCCCTCTTGATTTCTTACATGATTTGTGCTTTGTGTCTCCTAGATATTTTCAAGATATTTTCTAGCTAGTTACTTTATATACATACACTTAGTCATTTCCTCTTCATTTCAAAATCCAAAAACAACTAAAACTCTCTCATTTCATCTCTAAAAATTCAGCAGCTCCTTTTGGGCAAGAACAAGGATATTTCAAGCTTGGTTTAAGTGTTACAAGATCATTTGGTAAAAGGGTTTCATAAGCTACGGCTTAAAACTTGATTTCTATGGTTTTCATTAGTATTTTGGGTTCATTTATTCACTTGTTCATCCACAATCATCCACTTCCTTGTAAGTATCATATTTTCATGTTTTCATGCACTTTAAACATCTTATATATGATTTTTATCACCTACATATGCTTGTTGTGTAAAAAGAATGGACTTAAAACTTGTTTTACAAACCCTAAACTAGTGATTTTTATATGTTAACTAGTGATATTAGTAAAGTTATAACTTGTTGATGAAGGGATTAAGTTACTTATGAGGTGGATTTGTTGTTTGGATTAGTAGTGTACAAAGATATGTTAGATTAGAGATTTGGGGAAGTTGTGGATTGTTATTTCGGCACATTTCGGGAAATTATATAGGCTGTCCCAAACAGTCCGAACAGTAGGGGTGTCTTAAAAATATTTTGAGATGTTAAAACTCTAATATTATGATTAGTGGCGGAGCCAGGATATTAAACTATGTGTGGCACAATTTTTTGCTCGTTCTCTTTGCGGGTAGTTCTCAATTATAGGTGCGCATTAATTGGTGTACATCGATTTTTTTTATCTGTTTTAGTTTGTTTGATTCGGGTTATTTAAACGTATAAAACAAATCTTTTGAAACTTTAATTCTGCTACATAAACTTAGTAAAACCAATATTTTGAAAACATTACATCTACTACATAAATATAGTAAAACTACTTTTTTAAAAACTTGACAACTACTACGTTATGCATAAAGTGTATTGGAAATTGATTTTTTACTAACAAATTATATTGTGCTCCTATATACATTAAAAAAACAAATGCACCAACTAAAAGACAAACCTGTATAGTGCCATATACTCCAAACGACAAATGTACCAGCTTAAAGAGTACTATATTAATTTTTTTACTAAAAGTTATGTTACTGTATATCTTCTTCAACCTCTAGTCCTATGCATCTTCTTTTTTTTCTGCAGAAATCCAAACTTAAAATAAAATGTTTTTCTTCTTATTTCTGTTTATGTTTGTGCACTTCTCCGATCTAAGTGTATCACTTTCACAAAACAACCAATTTTTACATAAAAATTACACTTCGCCGGCTTAAATTATGTGTGGCACATGCCACATGTGGCTCGCACATAGCTCCGCCCCTGATTATGATAGTAGATGTCGTTACGGAAATTTTGATATAAATAACGCAAAAATCCGCCTTATAAAAAAGAAGTTATGGCCGTTTTGATATTCACGAAATATGTCAGGAAATTTCAGCTTTTAATATATTTTTAGACATTCTGTCCCGATTTTAAATGATGGTTTTGACCCCTTTTAATATATTTTTGGACATTCTGTCCCGATTTTTTGGACATTCTGTCCCGAAAAGGGGTTTTGACCCCTTTTAAATGATGATTTTAAATGATGGTTTTAAATGATGCTTTTAATATATTTTAATATATTTTCGGACATTCTGTCCCGATTTTAAGTGTATAAAAGAAAAGTTGTTCGGAATGATTTTTCGCCTAAAGATGTGTCTTTTCTGTTCTCACGAAAGTCAAAAACGAAGAAGTTATAACACTTTTAAAACTTAACCTGCACGTATTATTTTTATAGGAAATGTTGCTGTTAGGATGTTAATTAAGTGATTTCGGGCATTTTCGGGTCCGTTTGAGCTATAAAAACGCTAGCAAATAATAGTGTATTACTTATAAAATGTTTAGGCGCATTAGGAAGTTATAAAAGCAATATTAGAACGACGTTAGGAGTTACTAAAAAGGCAAACTAAACATTTAAGATTTGCTAAGTGCGTTGAAACATGAAATGAATTTCGGATATAATTAGAAAACATTAACATTCGGGATTTCTAAACTTGCTAAAATATGAAACAAGCATATGCAGGTGATGTTGACTTTCCAAAAATAGTTTTTGCATCATTTTACCCCTATCTTGCATTGAGTCGCGTCATTATTCATTTAGGTTGCGGTTAGGATTACGTGCTCATATTACGTTCGTCGATTACTATTCTACGTTGCGTTGATTATTTCGCTACTCACTACTTTGCTTAAGGTGAGTCTCATAGCCCCTATTTTTCTTGTTTTGAACTCTTTTGGGGGAGAGTACATGCTCGTTTACAAAGTCATTTACATAATTGATTTCAAACTCGTTTATATGCTCATTTACAAACTCGTTACATTGCTCATTTTTTCGTTTGACCACAAGTACAAATTACTCGTTTACGGATTGGTCTAAGTACCCTTTAACCTATGACATAGTACGCCCTTTTATCATGAACCGTTAATTACCTCATGTAAGCACGAATGTTATGGATAGATCTATTGGGATTGACATCCCCGCCAAGTTTGGCTGAGTACATGTCAAACGGGCGCAGTTTCATTTGAGATACGTTACGAGTGTCCCAGGTTAGGCACCCGCATGGACTCTTATTCTTGATTACGGTTAATGCTTCGGTTTCATGAGCTTAAACGGTAGTAAACGCATTTTGTGTGACTTTGTATATGTTATATTGTCATACACGCTTTAAAATCTTGTGGTTCACATTTACAGTTTTATAAACCTATGAACTCATCAACTTTAATATTGACACTTATAGCAATGTTTTTCTCAGGTGCTTGATTTTCATGGTTTACTTATGGTGTCTCATTCACAAAGTCTTTTCCTGCATAATGTTGATCATTTGAGTAACTTTTGAACTACTATTTCTTTTGAGTTTAAGTATTGTAATGTACTCGGTTGAAAACTTATTTCGCTTTGTTAAAATTCAAATGATCACTTTTCAAAACGACTCATACAGAGGTCGTTCTTTATTACTGTGTGTTATGATGCTATGAAGTCACTCGCCTCAGTTACTTTTCCGCTGCGATATTTTAGGGGTGTGACACTTAAAATCCCAAGGACTTGGAAATTGAGAACCCTTAACCTGTTAAATTTTTTTGTGATAATAGAGCTGCTATTAAAATAGCAGCTAACCCAAATTTTCATGAACGACCTAAATATTTAGAGATAGATCTGCATTTGGTCAGAGAAAAAATTACATCTGGTGTGATTGAGTCTATTTGGATAGACTCACAACATCAACTTGTAGACATTTTAACCAAAGGGCTTTCTGTTTCTTAGCATAATTTCTTATGCAATGGGATTAAGCTCTGTGATGTTTTCCAGGATAAAACTAAGGGGGGTGTTAGAATATAACATTCTTCTGTTCTGTTTTATCCTTTATATGACAGGGACTTATTGTGTCATTTCCTGTTTCTTGTTTTGTTTAGGTTTCAGATGTTTTGGTCAAGGTTTAATAGATGGAGGGCTTTTATTGTCAAGATGGAAGAGTGGAGTCGGTTATGATGGCTTTATATTCTCCTCTCCTACGTTTCCTGTTGATAACTTCAATCACTTAATATTATTCATTCTCTTTTAATATTCATCTCTGTAATCATTCTCAGATTACTTGTTCTGGTTCTGATCTTGTTACATTATTCTGGTGAACAAGTTGTATTGATACTTTCATATTAATAAGAAGATTGTTATTGTCGTGTTGTTGTTCTATCTGATTCTCAAAATCTACACAATGTTCAATTGCGTTTGCGTTGATTGATTAAGAGAAGGTATAATGTAGACAATTATATATTTATCTATAGCTAGAAAGATTCTAACAAATGCGCTTGTACATATATATGTGAGCAATGGGACTTGACATCGATGTTTCGGACTCAAAATTGCTTAAAATCAAAGAACAATCCTGATCATTTATTTTTCATAAAAAACTCACTTTCCCTTTTAAAATAATATATATTGCAACGGTAAATCATTAAGCGATAAACAATACACAATCACGACGAGATTTATCTTTCAGTAGAGGGACACTTATATATTTTTTTCAAACTTTTTTTTTGAAAGTTTTATTAGTGTTGAAATCCGCGACGGGAATAATCACATGTGATTTGTTATATAAAAATCACGTGTGATTTCACAAATAACATGTGAGTTTCATAAATCACATGTGATATTTAAAATAACAAATCAACTTTGATTTTATAAATCACATGTGATTTTTCATTACGTAAATTTTGATGCTCACAAAAAAGATTCAAAAAAATTCGTCGAAGTATAGAAGTGTCATTCTATAGAAATATGATTTAATTCTCGTCGCAATGATATGATTCGTTTTACCTAACGATCAACGATTTATGAGGTATTCTTTTTAAAAGAAAGAAAATGTGTTTTTTAGTTTGATGACAAAATAAATAGCCAAAATTTGTTCATTGGATCTTTAAATTTTTTTAACTCTACATTTAACTTTTCTTATATACATGTGTTTTTTTAATGTTTATAAAGAAGCATGAACAAAATCTACTTCTAATGATGAAAAAATAAACACATTTTACACGACAAAGTAATAAGTCATTTTAGTCACCAACTCACCATAGACTAAAAGTAATATCTTTCTAGGAGTAATGCTTAGGGACCAAATTATAAGAGCACTGGGTACAGTGGTGTCATGGCTCAAGCCATAGCACCAAAAAATGTTGTCACGTCAGCAAAAGTGCTATGGCACCAGAATTGCTATGGCACCACATTCAGGTGCCTCCCTCATTGGCTCAAGCCATAACACTTTTTTTTAAAAAATACATAACAAATACACATAATTAAACTTAAATAATACTTCTTTAAACTTAATTAAAACATTACATTCTTAAAAAAATATATGAAAAAAACTTACTAAAAACAATACATAAACTAAATTAGTTATCCGGATGATATAAAGCACGGATTCGGGCTTTTTGTGCGTTGACAATAGCCGCATCAATCGGATCCATCCCGTCTGTTGAGATTTGTAAGACTTTCAAGTCCTCGGCCACCCTTTTAGAATCATTTAACGCGACTCGAGAGTTCACCTCGCGGTCAATATGCTCCATTTTTTTCTTCCGCTCTATCTCGAGTTGTTGTTGCATCATTTCATGAAACATTGTCGGCAGAGACGGAGCCAGTGGGGGGGGGGGGCTGGGGGGTGCTCGGCCACCCCCAACCGGCCCCGACTGCCCAGCTTGCAGCTTGGTTTCCGGTGAATGTTTTTATAAAATCTTCAATCTGGCCCCTGCCAATAGGTCATATCTAAACACGCCCATGGTTATTACATTCTTAGAATGGTATATGTTTGGTACAACCACTTAAAGATTAGTTAAAAATAGAGAGGGAAGAAGATAGATGAAGGTGTAGTGGAGAAGAAAGAATGGTTAGGAACAATGTAATATAATAATAATATATATTTGTGTGTCTTATAGTGTCTAGTTACTTTTTTTGTTTGAAAAGCATGGACCACTATTTACTTTTTTGGATTTTTGCCTCTAAACTATGTAGAGTAATTTTTATTTTAGTTGTTAGACGTAATTTATAAAAAATTAGCAAAGCTGGAAACCTGTTTTATTTAGAAATTTTATGTAAAATTTGTTGATTTAACATGTTAATTAATATATTATTGGTGTTTTAAATTCATTTTTAATAACTCAGAGACTTAAATGTAACATCACACGTGTTGGAGACCTCTCAGGACGGACGGTTGAACTGGTCGGGTAACCGATATATAACATGTGTATTGTTATACAAATTATTTTCGGCCCCCCTTAACCTAAATTTCTGGCTCCGTCTCTGATTGTCGGGTTTGACCCAGAACTAGCGGTAGAGTGTGAAGAACGTTGACTCTTAGCAATCCTATGCATGCCGGGTGGACGAGGTAACACATCGTCTCCAAAGAGTTCGGGTTCCTCGTGGTGTTGGTAACCCGATTTCGGTTTCGTCTTGCATTTGTAGATTCGGGATTGTTCCACTTGTGCTTGCCTTTCAAAAAGTTCCAAGCACTTTTGTGCTTAAAATCTGATTTTCCGTGTGTTCGATACAAGATTTCTGTGACAACCGTGATTTGAGCAGGTTAGTTTAAACCTTTAGAAATGGCTAAGAGTTCATTTTATGTGTGTAAGTGTTGTGCTATGTGAATTTATGTGGGCTAAGTGAGTTAATTATGTGCTTGATATCATTTTGAGGTGTATGGGCATCTCATTTTGAGTGTGTTTGAGTTTGGTGTTAAGTATTCCATTCGTTCACGTGTGGTGATAATGGATATGAAAGACGTGTGCATGCATTGCTACGTCAATACTTGGTTTTAATGATTAAACGTTTATAGGAAGTGTGTGATATGGGAAAGGAATAATGTGGTTGAAATATGAAAGTTGATAATAAACTTTTCATATATAGAAAGTGAATTAGGAAATGAAAAGTTATTTTTAGAAAGTAGTTTATAAGCTACATGGTTTACCAAATTAGATTAGGTTTTTATAAAAACTTAATGTATTGAAGGAAATTAATTAATTAAAAAAATATTTTTTTATACATGAATAGTAAATACAAATTTTAGGAAAAAAAAGGAAATAAAAGCCTAATTAAACTAGGACTCTAATTAGGAATTATTTAGGATTATTCTAGGGGCTTATAAATACAAAAAATAAAATCCCAAACCCCCCTATTGCTTGTTCGGCAGATCCCAAGAGAAAAAGAAAGAGAAAAAAATTTTAGGTTTTGATTTTGTGAAGGAAACAAGCTTTAAGGTATGTTTAGTTTTTCTTAATTAGTTTTATCATTGATTTAATTCATGTAACAAGAGTTATGGTAGATCTAGAGTTTCATAATATTCTGTAAATTAAAGTTTATAATCTAATTAGGGTTCTTAGTAATCAATTAGATGCGAGTTGGTGTAATCGTTAGGGTTTAGATCGCGTTAGAACTTGATTTAGGTTTGAGCAGAATTTAGGGCTGTGTTGTTTCGTGAATATCTAGAGGTTAGAAGCATGAATTGATATGATTCCAGTGCCTATAATGAATCTCAGTGAGTCTAGTTTCCATAACATCCGGCCTCGAAAGTTTTTAAGGTCGGGAAGTCATTCAAATGTTGGTTACAAGAAAGGTTGTCAAAGAAGTAAATTCGGGTCAGATTTAGGTCAGATTACGAGGTGTAAAACCCCCACTTAAAATTCGAATTAGGATTAGACAACTTACAGGAGTTTAGTTCTATGTGTCTATTAAAAATTCCCCAAATGAGAGCTTCTGATTTGGAGTCTAAGTATGGTTTTTAGGTCCAAACGTTTTAGTGTTTGTTCAGATCCGAAACTGAGTAGTTAAAAGTTTGATTTTATTTGGGGCACTTAAAAGGGGAAATAAATTAGTGGAAAAATCATGGAGATAATAAACTCATGATATTGAACCTGTGATTTTTGGTAAAATTTATAAAGGTCAGTAGGTGTGGTTTAGAAAATAGTAAAGTGACACTAAAATTCTGCGTTTTCGGGTAAGTTGTTGAACACTGAAAAAGTGTGTAAACGAATTGGTAGATGTTAGGCATGGTGTCGGGGTAACCCATGAGGGTAAATAAACACCTTAGACATCCATCATATGATTGTTACATGTGCTTAAGCTTTTGGCTTAGTAGCGTGTAACACGTGTTATTTTGTTGTTTAGCTTTGTGCGAGGATTTTGAGAATTGCTTTAGCACCAGGTGAGTTTTATAGCCCCCCTTTTCTTATGATTTATTGGGGTGGAAATGATGCTTGTGGTTTGAAAAGTTTTAATTGCTGTGATTATGTGGTTTTACTTGAGGCATGAACAGTTATGTGGTTATTATATGTGATGTGCTTTATTGTTGTGTGATTCCGATTGGAGGGTAGTGGTTCTACCTATTTAAATCCAACTAGAGGGTTGAAATAAGACTCAATTCTGTGTGATTTCGAATAGAGGGTAGTGGTTCTACCTATTTAAATATACTTGGAGGGTTGAAATAATACTCAATGTTGTGTTGGTCCAGGCCTAAGCATAAGTTCCAGCTGGTAGAATTTTAGGTGCGTAAGTGACATATTTAGGATCGGGGGTAACGTTCATACCCAGTTTTATGAGTTGTTGGATCGGGGGTAACGTTCCTACCCGTTTATGGTGAGATATGTGTTGGATCGGGGGACACGTTCCGTCCTAATTATGGTTGTTTGTGCGTTTGCATGTTAGCCTGTATAATTGTTAGCTTAACAGTCCTGCCATGTTTTGTTTTATTAATCATAATAATTGATTTAAATCTTGTATTGGTGTCGTAAAACCTATGACTCTCACCAACTTTATGTTGACGTTTTTAAGCATCATTTTCAGGTGAGCATCATGAGGATGTTAAGGCTAAAAGAAGTGGCTAGAAAGACCGTAGGAATGCATTTGGAGTTCGCTCCTGAGTTTTGTTCGTGTTTGTTGCATGGATTCTTTTGAATGTTATTTGATTTTATTAGGTTCGTAAGTCATTTATGTCTTTGTATTGATGAGACCATTTGTCATTAATACAAGACGCCGTACGGTTTCTTTTGTTTTTTGGCATTGTCATGACACATTGTGTCTTTTTTATTTAGTTATGCATTTAGCGAGTCTCTATTTTTGACACCATTGTGTTGTGATGATATCCATGATGTTACGCGTCGTGTTTCCGCCTTGGCGGGGTGTGACATAAACAAATGTTCGTCTTGATGCATACTTGAGACGTCGAGAGATGTTGATACGTGTATGCATTGATGATTTGTGATTACGAGTAACTTGCGCACTTTACGCTACGTATTACAAGTTACATGTTTGTCATCATCAAAACATAAAGAGACCGTATAGATTAAATATCGTAATATTTGCACTAACACTGAGTTTAGCAATATAGATAAAAATGTCACTACACTTACGCATTTTCTCAATTACATACACGAAACTAAAGCTTTCTATCAATCACATACTCATGATCTTGTCTTCATATCAATGACACCATTATCTCTCTATTTTAAAAACACTACCTAACATAAACGATGGTAAGCAGAACAAACACATATAGAATCATAAATAAGGGTATGGAAGGCCGAACCCCTGTAGGGAATGTTTCATGCTCTATGCCTATAAACATGATAACAATATGAAGATCTAATAGCTCCAAACATATATGATCCACCGATGTATACCATGATTGATCCTTATCATGTTCTATACTCTAACAAATAACGAAACATCATTAAACAATATCATCAACTGAAGATGTAAGTAACATAGAACCTTAATAAAGTTTCACAAAATTAACTCATATAGGAAATAGGTCTCTAAGGGGGTGTTTATTTTATTTTCCTTTTGCATTAATATAAGCTCTTTGCATTAAGAAATACTACGTATGTGACAATATTATGTTTCTTTTATTATAGGTGAAGAAAACATTAATATAATAATAACAACTTTACCTTTCTAGGTATCCAAAATATAATAAAGTTAAACCCATCTTCCTCAATCTAAAAAATACAGACATTACCATAGAATTTCCTATTAATGCTTACAATATCTACAACTTATATATCTACATCAAAACTATCTCTATATTAATTATGTTGAACACAACCGATTGTAAAAAACCCTAACTAAGAATTTAAACTTCAGTCGAAGGTAAAGGATGAAGCAATGTCAAAGCATATTCGAAGTAATGGAGACATCAAAATCGAATGTGATTCTCATATCTGCACAAATAAGCGACGACGTTGGACTGTAAATTGCATTAGGGTTTAGGCAGCAGCGTTTGTGAAGATGATGGTAATGGTCGTTTTGGTGATGCGGCAGTGATACAGATGGTGGTGACTAGTGGTGCAGTTGTGATCGGATTTTTGTACACACTAATGAAAAACAAGATAGTTTGATGCAGGTTGTGGGAGATGAAGAAAGAAATGGGAAACCGTGGACTGATGAAAAATAAGAGAATAGAAAAGTATGTAAATTATATCCAAAATAGGAAGGGGTGGATTTTTGGCACTCTTCTACATTAAGATACGGTGATTGTGACAAGCAAAAAAGAAACATAAAAGTCTCTTGTGTGCAAGAGGTTTTGTTAGTAAACAGTCCATTAAGCAAAAAATAAACACACCCTAAGTCTAATCATTTCAGCCACACAACATATATAACGTTAATATACATTTGAAATAACACATCAAATAATCATAACAGTATGATTAATTTACTTAACACCAAGAATAAACAAGATCATCTAAAATTAAATTTCTAGCAAAGACAGAACCTAACTAAACACCAAAAGTGATTTCAAAAACCATATACACCTTTTGAAACATAAAACGAATTAAAAAAACCCAAAAAACTAACAAATTCGATTTTCACATAAATGCAAATTTAAAAAACCAAAATATTAACAAAAACCACACCAAAGCCTACTGTTGAAAATTGTACCTATTTTCATTCATCTTCTCCTTAAATTTATTGTTATTTAACCGAGAGAACGAATGTGTTGCGGGAATGCCGCGGAAGATGAACAGAGGCATGGCATATGGAAGCTGTGATTTGGTTTTGCAAAAAATTCAAATCGTCAATAATGGATCTTATTTCTCGGACATGATTTAAACATTTTGTTACTCTATTTTGAAAAGTATAGATATTTACATTTTATGTGATCTGGGATTGACCATGAACACATTATTACTCGAACATGTTTAAACTTGTAACTTGATTGAAACATTTGGGCTTAAGTCCTAATTTGGGCCTTTAACGAACCAAGCGATGAGCGATATATTCAAGCTTTTCAATTTCTATCCACATGCTAAATAAAAAATGTATTAGCATGCACATATTTTTAGTATGTACTTAATAGTCATACTCTATTCTTGGCATGATTGGTAGACTTTATCATAATTTTTGTAAATGAGTTGTAGGCCTTATCGTGATTTGATGTAGATGAGTTGTAGGCTTTATCTTGGGCTCAAGCTTTTCCTTGTAACCTATAAATACTGTATGTTTTGTGGAGATATTCAAGGAATCAAATTAAGCCTTCATAGTTCGGATTCTACCGTTGAATATCCTTTTGATATTATTCATTCTGATTTATGGACATCTCCCATTATTAGTTCTAGTAGTTTTAAATACTATGTCTTATTTCTTGATCATTTCTCTCATTATCTATGGATATACCCTCTTCGTTCAAAGTCTGACATGTTTGATAAATTTTTGTAGTTTCGTAATTATGTTAAAAACCAATTCAAATGCGAAATAAAAAGCTTCCAATGTGATCATGGCGGTGAGTTCGATAACAATCGACTTCACACCCTCTTTGCCAAACATGACATTCAACTTAGATTCTCTTGCCCTAAAACATCCCAACAAAATGGCAAGGCGGAACGAATGATACGAACAATCAACAATATCATTCGCACTTTACTTTTTCAAGCATACATTCCCCCTACCTTTTGGGTCGAGGCTCTCCATATGGCCACCTATCTACTTAACCTTCTACCCTCTACCGTAATTCAAAATGAAATACCTTATACTCGCCTTTTTAACAAACCACCCAATTACTCTCGTCTACGTATATTCGGGTGTCTATGCTACCCTCGCCTTCACTCCCTACACAAACTCGCTCCACGAGCCACCCCTTATATATTTTTAGGATTTTCGATGCCTAGACCTCGAAACAAATAAAACTATCCTTTCTAGACACGTCACTTTTGATGAAACCCAATTTCCATACCATTTTATGACACCCCCTCCTTCTTACACATTCCTCGAACCCACACCTTCCCCCTTCTAAACACCCTCACATCAGCCCCTATACCTCCCCCCACACCTATACCTCCCCCCACAACTCAGCCCAACAACACGACCATCCATAATGCGAAGCCCAACACCCCATACGCCCTAAATCCCCAGCCAAACACCGAACCTGTACACGAACCTCCTCGTACTCATCCCATGACCACTCGGTCGCAATCAGGCATTGTCAAACCTATCGATCGCTTGTCGCTGCATACTTCTTCTATTTCTCCTATCCCTAAAAATCTGTCTCACGCCTTAAAAGACCCAAATTGGTGTAATGCTATGTACGATGAATATAATGCGTTGGTTAAAAATAGCACTTGGTTACTTGTACAAAGGCCTGCAGGTGTTAATATGGTTCGCTCCATGTGGTTGTTTAAGCATATGTTTCATGCTGACGGGACTTTGAGCCGCTATAAGGCTCGTTTAGTTGATAACGGTAGTAGTCAGCAACTAGGTGTTGATTTTGATGAGACGTTTAGTCCGGTCGTTAAATCGGACATCGTTCGCACGGTCCTTATCCTTGCCATGTCTCGTAAGTGGCTCATACACCAACTTGATGTTAAAAATGCTTTTCTTAACGGTGACTTATCTGAGACTGTGTACATGCATCAGCCTCCTGGTTTTGTTGACAATCGGTATCCTCATCATGTTTGTCTTTTACAGAGATCTTTATATGGACTGAAACAAGCACCTCGTGCTTGGTTTCAGCAGTTAGCGGGTTATGCCACACGAGCTGGATTTTATCATAGTCACTACGATTCCTCATTGTTTATCTATAGACATGATCCCTCAGGTTGCTTACTTATTTATTTATGTAGATGACATCATTCTCACAGCTTCCTGCCCAGCCCTACTTCAGCAAATTATAAGTTCTCTAAATAACGAGTTTGACATGACTGATCTTGGGGCGCTTAATTACTTTCTTGGCATTTCTGCTGATCGTACCCCTACAGGTTTGTTTTTGTCACAGAAAAAGTATGCTCTACAGCTCTTTGAACGTGCTCACATGGTTACTTGTAACCCTTCTCGGACACCTATTGATACAGAGTCTAAACTGAGTCCGGAAGGTATTCCTGTTCAGGATCCTACTTTATATCACAGCCTTGCAGGAGGGCTCTAGTATCTTACATTTACACGTCCAGATTTATCTTATGCAGTTTAGCAGATTTGCCTTTATATGCATGATCCGAGGGAGCCGCACTTTGCTGCACTCAAACGTATCTTGCGATATGTTCGAGGGACTGTGGATTTTGGTCTCCAGTTGTATGTTCTCGCTACTACTTCTCTAGTTGGTTGCATTGATGCTGATTGGGCAGGTTGCCCATCTACACGCAAGTCTACTTCAGGTTATTATGTATTTCTAGGTGAGAACCTTTTGTCGTGGTCTGCCAAACGACAACACACCATATCCCTCTCTAGCGCTGAAGCGGAATACCGGGGTGTTGCTAATGTTGTTGCAGAAACGGTATGGATTCGCAATCTCCTTCGTGAGTTACACTCTCCTCTTTTGACAACTACTCTGGTTTACTGTGATAACGTTAGTGCAGTTTATATGTCAGCCAACCCGGTTCAACACCAATGCACCAAACGTATTGAGATTGATATACACTTTGTTCGTGATATGGTTAAGGCTGGTCATGTTAGGGTTCTTCACGTTCCATCTCGTTTTCAGTATGCTGATATCTTCACCAAAGGTCTTCCCTCAGCTTTGTTTGAAGATTTTCGCTCCAGCTTGAGCGTTCGTCCTCCTCCCGCTCAAACTGCGGGAGCGTATTAGCATGCACATAATTTTAGTATGTACTTAATAGTCATACTCTATTCTTGGTATGATTGGTAGACTTTATCATGATTTCTGTAAATGAGTTGTAGGCCTTATCGTGATTGGATGTAGATGAGTTGTAGGCTTTATCTCGGGCTCAAGCTTTTCCTTGTAACCTATAAATACTGTATGTTTTGTGGAGATATTCAAGGAATCAAATTAAGCCTTCAATAAAATGAAGCTAAACTCGTATTACTATATATATCAACAAGCATGATAGCCCGCGCGTTACGACGAGGCTTCATTTTTTGCGGATTATAAAGGCGTATTCGTAGCATAAGCAGAGACAATGGTTAAGCAGATGTCAAAAGAGTGTATATGTATGAGTTAAAGTAGCAACGACAATAGAAATACAGACATGGGGGTGCAAGGCAAAAGGGTGTGGAAGTCACTACTAATATGAGACTGAGTAAGTTAAAAGGTTCTTAACCATTTATGCTTTTTAACCAAAAAAATGTTTTTCTTAATGTAATTATATAGATTTTTTTTTTTAAATATTTCAAGTCACAAAAATTGTTTTTTCATATTAAGAAAAAGTTTTATGCTCTTTTTTTATATATAAATATTTTAAATATATATATTCATTTATATAAATTCGGTTTTCGGTTTAGATTGTAAAAACCATATCCAAACCGAAAACCGAATTTTTAGTTCGCTTCGGTTCGGTTTTAACGATTCGGTTATAAGTTCGGTTCGATGTTTTTCAGTTTGGTTCAGTTTCGATTCTCAGTTTATTCGGTTATTACCCGCACAATGAACACCCCCTGGGCACTACCTACTGGTAAAATAAAGAAAATTGGAAAATGGGCTAATGAAAGTAAGTCATAATACTATGGAGTACATAATAAAGCATCTTGGGCCAAACTATTAGGTCATGAAAAAGCCCACCCAATAGAGACAAAACCTAAAGGACATAAAATATGTTAGGGTATATATAAAGAAGAAGATACAGCCGATATATGAAAGAAGATAAACGGAAGTAGCAGCAATGGATAACAAAGATGTGTATGTTAAGCAGCATACGCATTTACTAACTTTTTTATGACTTGTGGTTCACACTGCCGAGCCTCCGCTTGTTTCGGATTGAATTCTTCTATTGAAATAGCTCTTAATTCAATATGAAACAAGTCGAGGTCCTCGGTGTGATCCACGAGTCATAAAAATGCGTATGTTGCTTAATTTACACATCTTTGTTGATAATAATAAAGCTAAAATGGCTTTTACTCCCATGATCGATCAGAAGCAACTTGTGGTAAATAATAATATACTTTCACACCACCATAAACTTGGTTTCGGGTATTTGTGCTGTGAAATGTTTAAATGAAGGCCCAATTATATTTTCTACCGCATTTTTTAGTAGGGTTTAAGTTTATGCTAAACAATTTAGGGGGTGTTTGTTTCGACTTATATTGGCATATGAGCTTATGTGATTTCGGCTTATGTTTTATAAGCCTCAATTCTTTGGTTTATATTGAAACATGTGGGTTTATATAACTTTAATACGATATAGTAATAAATTTGTATAAGCCCACAAGTCTTAAAATAAGCTGGAAAATTGAGGCTTATGAAATATAAGCTGAAATCATATAAGCTCATAAGCCGAAACAAAGTATTAAGTTTAGTACTATAAACAAACTTTGTGTACATATCAAAACACAAATTCTTCCAAGTTGATAAAAACAAAACAGTGACACCCTACATCCCATATTTGATTAAACATGAAAACAAAATTGTGCAATCTTTTCGAGATGTTTGTTTGAGTTGCAACTGTCAACAAACAAAACAGCACAGCAGCTGATGTTCGTTGTATTTGCAGCTGATCTAATATTGATGGTACATATATGGTTCAGTGGTTTAATCAATCATAGTTTGGAAGGATTTTTTAAGAGGCAGTCTCATTTGGTGTATCATTCCCCTGTATGTTGTTGCGGATGGGTGGAATTTGTAGTAACGTTAGGTTTCTTATGGATTGGCGTGTTTGTTAGTTATTTGTTGCTTTAGTTTTCGTTTTGTGGCATGTCACAAACGATTTAGTGGTTGTTCAAGCTTTGGCTTGAGGTTAATGTAGTATTTCAGTCACATTCCATTTACTTCACTTTTATGTGATTAATGTATTTTACCAGGTAATCATTTTTACCTAAAAAGTTATGGAGGAATTTGTGACAACAAAAATCAACAAACAAATCAATACATAAGTACTCATGTCCTGTTGAAGTTATGTATGAGTTTACCACTGTCTTTCATTAGCTCTATTGATAGTGATGTTTTGACTTAATGTACTAATCGAATCTTGTGTGCACACCAAAGCCTCTACAATGGTTAGCGCTAAGGGGTTTCTATATGGGTCCAAAATACGACCACTAGCGCTAAAAGCCGATTCGGATGCAACAATGATACTTGGATTGACAAGATATCTAAAATAAAGTTTATAACAAGTAATAAGACAATGCATTTAAAAGTGATGTTTATCAATTTATGTTCATCAATACAAAATGTTAATTGGTTTCTATTATATTTTGATCTTTCTACAACAAATATATCATAATGTCAATGGATGGTTATAATCCTAACAATGGATGGTAATAATCCTAACAGGGGTAACGTTGAGCAATTGCGTATGGGTGGTTCCATTGTGGAAGCGTTATTACTTTAACAAATTAAAGCTCATCATTAATTTTAAACGTTAATGATGAGCTAAAAAAAAATATTAGAAAAAAAGTGAATACTGATCATTTAGGTAGGGGAAATTAGGAGTGTTCATCGGTTCGGTTATAAGTTAATTCGGTTAGTTTTTTTTTTTTTTTCTGGGTAAAACCTAAAATTGAACTGAACCGATTTCAAATTGGATAAACCTGAACCGAAAACTAAAACTCGAACTAAATAACCCGAATTACATAATTTTAATTAATTATTCATTTATTTATATAGATTTTTAGCACCAAAAATATTTTCAAGCTTAAAAAGTGTTATAATTATACTAGAAAAAAATTGAAGATTTCTTTTTTATATAAATATATATAAATTACTGAATTCGGTTTTCGGTTTAGATTGTCAAATCCATAACAGAACCGAAAGCCGAATATTAATTCGGTTCAGTTACAAATTCGATTCAAATATTTTCAGTTCGATTCGGTTTCGGTTTGAATTTATTCAGGTACAATGAACGCCCAAGGGAAATGGGCCATTAAAAGTCGCATTTATATCTATGGAAACATAACAAATATGTCATGGGCCAAAGTATTAGGTTATGAAAAAGCCCACCCAATAGAAAGAAAACATAAACTACATGGAAAAAATATATATATCGGTATATAAAGAAGAAGATATACGCATTTAGTAACATTTTTAATTCAATCTGAAACAAGTTGAGTGTTATAAGTGTGATCCACGAGTCATAAAAATGCGTTTGTTTCTTAGTAATTTACACATCTTTGTTGATAATAATAAAGGTCAAGAAGCAACTTGTGGTAAATAATATACGTTCACACAAGCATTAATTTATTACTTTTCACTTTTAGTAGCTAGGTTGCTCTTTAATTAGTTACCTTACCTGCTGCTTGATAGGTGTTGCAGATGAAGACCAAATTATAAAATACCCTCATGTTGTTCTTGTGTTGGTTATTGTTTTTGTTAATGGGGTTTCTAACTCGACATTGCGAGTGACTAATGCCATGATAACTACATTTTTGGATAGCCCGGAGTGGAACCTCGTGTCCCATTTTCTCTCCAATTCGAACCCTTGACTTCCGATTTATAAGGCTAGTTTTGTTATCGCTAGGTCACCGCTTATGATTTATTGTGTTCGTTATTAATATGGGCTCTTGGCGAGTCAAGTGAAAGTGAAAAAAAATTGGCCACAACTGAATTTACTCGTATAGTGGTGGTTGGGTTAACCATTAAGCTTATTTTGTATGCTAATTAAGATATGTAACTTATTACCCTATAATACAATTCACAAATGTTTGACCACCTTTTGACCATTGCTACAATGCCGGGCTAAAAAATTAGCCCAAAAGTGGCCCAAACTAAAAAAAATAAAAAAATCTACTCTGCTACAGTAACATGCTACAGTAACACCGCACTAGCCCAAAATCTGGCCCAAAAAATTTCTCCCAATCTGGCCTAACGTAAAAAAAAAATTACAAAACGGACCCTTAACTTTTATCTATTTTCGACTTTCTATATAATAAACTTTATTTATTAAAAAAGCGTACTGCCCCCGCCGCAACGCGCGGGTTAAATTCCAACTCGTTATTTATATTTTGGAAATATTTAACCTTAGCATGTTACATGGTATGAATGTTCATCGATAAATGTTCATCGGTCATGATCTCAATGTTCATCATATGTTGATATTCATCGATCATGTTTTCAATGTCCATCATGGTTTATCATATTTTGATGTTCATCAATCACTGTGTCAATGTTTATCATACATGGTTGATTGATCCATTTGGGCTTTTAACGAACCAAGCGATGAGCAATATATTCAAGCTTTTCAATTTCTATCCACATGCTATATCAAAAATGAAGCTAACTCGTATTTTTGTAAACTTAATTAGAAGATTGTAAAATTCTAAAAAATGAAATAAATGGATTATTATGTGAATCCTAAATATGCTTTATTTACACATTTTGCTTTCATAGAAGCCGTTGAATCTGCATTTAAAATCGACTAGTGTGTTTATTGCTTTAAGCTCTCAAAAGCGACCAACATGACCCAATCACTATAGATCTTAAACACCTCACGCGTGTTTGACTAAGCTTAAGAATTGGGCTTATGCTTATATTATATAAGCTGTTTATTGCTTATATAATATAAGCTCATAAGCCTTGGGCGAGTGTTTAGATTAGCTTATGTTTAATAAACAAGTATTTGGTTTATGTTACGTCCGGAAATGATCAAAAAGGACATGATTTAAGAAAATATGAATGATGCGGGTGCATCATGACTTCCTAACCCAATGAACCTGATTAGTGTAAGACAGATTCATTTTGTGTATTGTGCTTCCTTCGGGCCAGATTATGGGTCACAAGATTTACTTGGGTTCAAATCTCCTAAGGGGATGAGTGTGATTTCATGGCAGCCCACTAGTCTCAGCCCTAAGTCAAGCCCATGAAGCCTTAAAAAAATAAGTATTCAAGTTCCTTTAAAATAGTACTTTTTGAGACTTGCAATTTCAGCAAGGAGAGTTGGGTTTTATTTATTATCCACCTAGTTTACAGCAATTTTTAATGTTTCAACTACTTATAAGTTTTTCAAAGTTTTATTATATTTCCCAAAGCATGGTTTAAATGTTTGCTTTGTTTATTCCATCCTATAAAAGGGCTTTCAAGTTGTATTAGAAGATATCATCTTCAGTTTTGAAAATTAACAACTTATGAAGTTTTTTTTTCTGAGTTTTAAATAGGAGTCGATTGTTGATTGTTCTTGGTGTGGTGATGTTTGCTTTATCACTAATAACATCTTCTTTCGTCAATCTGGTTAGTCTTTGGTGGTGTTTATTTTACTTTATCCAAGGTTTAATCAGGTTGTTAGGCTTGGTGGTGGAAACTTTACCCAAGTCATATCCATTGGTCTTAAATCTAAGTTCCTTAGTATCATACTAACCTATATCTCACATATCAACTGGCATCAGAGCAAACCAGGTTACCCTTGGTCTGTATGGTCATTCTGCTGATTTTTTTTTAATCTTTTGTAGTCTTCCTATGGCAATTCCTACCAACATGACAGCAGTTGAGGCCTAAAATCTAAGGCGTGATAGGCAAATTGAACAACTCCAGAAACAAACAGAACTCATCGCCCAACAACTTGCTAGGCTTCTTGATGAAAAGCCGCGTAAGTTTAAACGAAGAAACCAGGAGGATATGCATTCTTCTAGTGATGATTCTACCTACAAAAGTGATTATAGAAGTGGCTACAACTCTGATAATTCTGGCCAATCCTCATTACATGGAAAGAGAAGGGTTTGGGATGATTTGAGGGATGTCAAAGCAGAACCACCAGAGTTCCATGGGGGAACAAACCCTGATAATTTTATTGAATGGTTAAATGACATTGAGAACATCTTTGAAGTTAAGGGCTATTCTGATGAGAAAAGCTACAAAGTTGTTGTTTTAAAGTTTAAGAAGTATGCTTCATTATGGTGGGAGAACGTAAAAGCTAAAAGAGAGAGGGATGGAAAGGCTAAGATCAAGTCATGGAGGAAACTTAAGAAGCTGCTCAAAGAAAGGTTCCTACCAGATTCATACAAGCAAGACCTCTATATTAAGATGACCAATTTCAAACAAGGTAATCTTAATATTGATGATTATACTCATGAGTTTGAACAGCTTATGCTACGTAGTGGCATACAAGAAAAGCAAGAGCAAACCATTGCTCGTTACATTGGTGGATTAAACCATGATATAGCTGAGAAGTTGGAGTTGCAGCCTTATTGGACCTTTGATGAGGTGTGCAAATTAGCTTCTAAGATCGAGAAACGTATCAAGGTTAAGAAGGTGGAAAAATCAGCCCCTAAGCTGATTCAAAAGGAAAGTAATTCCTTTACAAATCCTTTTTATAAAGCAGGAAATCCGCAAAAGGTTGAAAGTTCAAACAGACAACACAAAGACAAAGCACCTACCCTAGATACACCAAAGAAGAAGTGTTTCAAATGTCAAGGTTTGGGACATTTTCAAGCGGAATGTCCAAATAGAAGAGTCATGACTTTAAGGGAGGTTCAGGAGGTTACTCTCGTGGAGGAAGACGAAGAGGAGAAGCCTATCTATGACGATGAAGAAAGAGTCAGGCCCGATGAAGGAGAGCTTTTGGTTATACGGCGAGTACTTCATACAAAAGAGATAGCTTCCAATGATGAGCAAAGAGAGCACATATTTCACTCAAGATGCACAATCAAGGGAAGGTGTGTAGCCTTATTATTGATAGCGGAAGCTGTACAAATGTTGCATCTACAACTCTTATCAACAAACTCAACATTCCTACGTCACTTCACCCGAATCCATACAACCTTCAATGGCTAAATCATGGAACTGACATGAAGGTAACCAAACAGGCCTTACTTTCATTTTCTATTGGTAAGTCTTATCAAGATCAGGTTCTTTGTGATGTTATACCTATGGATGTGTGCCATATATTACTTGGCAGACCTTGGCAGTATGATAGACAGGTGATGCATGATGGTCACCAAAACACATACTCTTTTATTGTAGACAAGAAAAAGATCATTCTCGATCCATTACCGCCTGCCTTGCCTCAGAAAACTGAGCTCAGGATGATGAACAAGGCTGAGAAAAGTTTGTTCATGACTGAAACACGAATGGAGAAAGCTATCAACAAGGGTAAGATCGTTTACATTCTGTTTCTAACTGAAAACAGGTTGAATGAAGGTAAGGAACCTGTGCATCCGGCTGTTGAGAAACTTTTGGCAGAATTAAAAGAGGTGTTTCCTACTAATCTACCTCCATGATTACCTCCACTTATGGGTATTGAACACCAGATTGATCTTATCCCAAGAGCACCCCTTCCTAACAAACCAGCCTATCGTTGTGACCCAGAAAAGACTAAAGAACTACAATGACAAGTTCAAGAGCTCATTGATCGAGGCTATATCCGTGAAAGCATGAGCCCGTGCTCTGTTCCAGCCTTATTGGTTCCTAAGAGAGATGGAACAATGAGAATGTGTGTTGATAGTCGAGCCATAAGCAACATTACAGTCAAATATAGGTACCCTATTCCAAGATTAGATGATATGCTTGATGAACTCCATGGTGCCACTTTGTTCTCTAAAATTGATTTTAGGAGCGGGTATCACCAAATCAGAATGCGTGAAGGAGATGAGTGGAAAACTG
>BQNB010049572.1:0-41973 GCA_026074375.1 Tanacetum coccineum | reverse complement strand
GTGTCCCTCTATCACTAATCAAAGTTTTAGGAACTCCAAACCTAGCAAATAAACTTCTTAACAACTTAACCACAACACGCGCATCATTCATAGGTAATGCTTGAGCTTCGACCCATTTGGACACATAATCGACAGCTACTAATATGTATTTATTACCTTTAGATTGGGGAAATGGTCTCATAAATCTAATCCCTAAACATCAAAGACTTCGCATACCTAAATGTTATTTTGAGGCATTTTGTTTCTTGAAGATATGTTTTCGGATCTTTGACATGCATCACATCGTCTTACGTACTTATTAGCATCCTTAAAGACACTAGGCCAATAAAATCCGGACTCGTAAACCTTCTTTGCGGTAATATTAGCACTATGATGCCCACCTATAGGTCTCGAATGACAATGTGCCAAAATTTCAAGGGTTTTGCTTCCAGCCACACATCTTCTCATTATATTATCTGCGCATAGTTTAAATGCATAAGGTTCCTCCCAGAAGTAAGTCTTGACTTGCGAAAAAAATCTCTTTCTTTTTTCAAAGGTCCAATTTAGGGGAACAACCTTTCCAACAATATAATTAACGAAATCCGCATACCATAGTTCATCGTCATTAAACTTGGATTTTAGCATCATTAAATGATCGTCGGAGAATTTATCAGCAATTTCCCTCTCAGTTAACACCTCCATATGCGGATTATCAAACCTATATAAGTGATCTGCGGCCAAGTCTTCTGCTTCCTTATGTTTCTCTAATACTTGACAAGGGGTAGTGAAACTCTTGAGGTCTTTTTCTTGTGATGGTAGTTCGTTGAGCAAGACAGCTAAGCACCTTTCGTTTATTGTCTTCGTACAAGCTTCTTCAAGTCTAGATTTATTCGTTAGTAAACTCTTCAGATATTTAGTGTATTTTGGTATTTGCACTAGGGCTTCGATAAACGGAATATTAATATCGAGTTGTTTCAGATTCTCTAAAAATTTCCGTTGCAGTGCTTCATCTTTTTCTTTTCTCACTCGGTTTGGGAAAGGAATAGATGATTGTTGTTGTTTTACCAACGGTTGAGTAGTCCTTTCAGGAATACTTGAAGATTTATTTTCCACACCATCATCATGCGGCTTTTCCTGCACATCTCGTTCAAATCTAGAAGGTTCATTCATGTTGATTCCAATTTCATTAATTTCTTTAATACGGGTGACTTCAGATGTCATAATTCCTCCCCTAGTTGTCACTCCTTTAACTTTGTATTTTGGAATCAAAACATTACTCACAACCTTTGACAATTCATTTACCTCGATTTTTAGCTCACTCAATAAGTTGCTTCGTGTTTTTAATAAAAGCTCGTTGGTGGTTCTAAATTCTTTAATGAATATCTCCATCTCCTCGTATTCATGTCTACCTTCATCAATGAATTTAGCCAACATTTCTTCCATAGTTAACCTCATCATAGGGTAATCGAATAGGTAAGGAGGCTCCCTGAAAACGGTACCTGAAAAAAGACATAACTCGAAGTAAAACTATTCTAGAAAACTAAACGAAAAAACTATCTAAAACTGGTGCTGTATCAGACAGTCGATATATCGTATTTAGTAAACTGGATACGCTGTATCGATGTTTGATGTCGAATACGCTGTATTCAAATAAAATAGATACACCGTATTCAATAATTAACAGCAGACAGTAGAAAAACAAAAATAAATTTATATTAAAAAAATTATACTAAAAATTCCAATAAAAATAAGAAATTAAACAATCACACTCCCTGGCAGCGGCGCCAAAAACTTGATGTGTCGTTGTGTAAGTGTTATTTTATGTATCAAGTTTTGCTATTTATTTTATGTCGACTATACCTAAAAACAACACTTTAACGGGCAGTGTACCCGGTCAGATCACTGATACTAATCTAACCTAATTATTCTAATTAAACTTAAACTAACGCAAAGGGGGGTTTTTAGCCTAAGAGACTGGTACGATTTTAGTTCTAATTATCCTAAGGTGATGGCAAATAACGCACATAAGTGATTAACAAAAGATAAGGAAGAGGTCAAATCTTAGGAAAAACGTATTAGCCAGTTTAATCTAATAATATGGCTTGATTGTCTATTCGTGCAATGATTGTATTAATTCGTTGGTGGTATATCATTCCAAAGTTAGGTGGATCTTCTCCCTAGACTCGATGTTTGGTCGCTAGTTTAATCTGTCACAATATACCTACACCCGCATAAGCTCACATCGTTATTATAATTTAACTAGGGGAAACTTATTGGTGTTTATATTAATCCTACCTCAATCGGAGGCTTTACCAACTTACTACTTAATGGAAATTCATATACTAGTAGTCCACACCTACTAACAACCCTTTGGAGAAATAAGGACGTTATGTTGTAATCCTAACTCACCTGCGGCTTAGTCTACCTATCCACTTAACCATAGATTCGAAACAGGGTATCTATTGGTGACCTATTTAGTTCTAGCTATAAGGAATACCGCCGTTATATGTTTCTATCCCGGACTCTTAGCCTACGCCAAACAGCACTACAAAGTGTAGCGCATTAAATAAGATAGGACTGAGACTATTTGAAATGATAGAAAAAGACACATAATTACTCACATAGAACGGTAATGAAGTGATAAACATAATCAACATGCAACGAATAAAGAACAATCGATATAAAGATTAATCAAAACATTATATTATCATAAATATGGCTAATACCTAAAGGTATTAGCCGATAGCCATTGTAACAATACACGAAATCATAGATGAACGATTAAACTAATGCTATACCGAACGCGTAATAGAGGATTGTAGAGATTACAAGAGTTTGTCCCATCTCCCCATTGAATCGGGACCAACTTTTAAAGGACTTCTGCTACATTGATATTCTGGAAATCGAACTTGGTGGTAAAAAGCATACCCTAAATTGTATTTATTATTTGGTATTTATAGACTCTGGAAATTGGTCGATACGGCGTATTAGAACTCAATACGGTGTATCAGGGTTGCTTGGCGTGGGCTCCAAGAATAAAATATTCCAAAATTCTTGCGCAGGAATTTGGATATGCCGTATCCGATTTTTGGATACGGCGTATTGACCAATACGCCATATCCGTTTTCTTGGATACGAAGTATTGACCAATATGGAGTATTAGGGTTTTTGGATATGGGGTATTGGCTGAAAATGTGTTTTTCTTGATTTTTGACCAAAGTATCATATAATGACCGTATCTATGGCGTATTCTAACAAAGTCATGGAATATGGACTTGAGTTCATCAAAGTCTTTGAGATACGGCTATTCTGTCCTAGAATGCGGACGACGTATTAGATGTCAAAAACAGTCAACTGTTCTTAGAGACTCTTCGTTTAAGCTTCAAAACACTCCTTTTCTTTAGATCTTTTGCAAATATTTTCGATAATTATCTCAAATAACAAATATAAACAATTAAGTACCAATTCAATATGCAATAATTATATCAAATGGGTCAATTACTTGGGATAAATGATGCTATAAAAAAACGTTATTTGATGTCATCAGCCATACAACCAAACAAATAAAGTGATAACACTCTTAGGCGAGTTGCTCCTAGGGCAACTAATGACGTAATTCGTCTCATCAAATTTCTTCATGAACATACCGTCTAAAAGTAACAGATTCCCACTGTATAAAATAAGTCATCCACCAGTGGATAAGTAAATGGTCCGCGTTCCAATACATAATGTACGGTCATATATACCATAATGAATGTCAGACTGGCGCGAGGGAAATCGAGTTTTTTGTGACATATAGGTTTAAAAAAAAAAAAAAAAAAAAAAAAAAAAAATATTTAAAGAATCCGAAATAGGTCAGAGTAAAAAATGTTTAAGGTAAGATGGCGATCTAAAGCGCCATAAATGGCCTTCCAATAATTGAAGGGGGGATGTCAATACTGAAGGGAGAATGATAGGGGGTGTTGTGGGAAAGGGGCCGTTGTCCAAATCGCAATCCCGTAACATCATCGTCCTCCGTACAAGGTTTTTTCATTGATTGACGATCGTCGAAAAGTCCATACCATCGCTTCTAACCTTGAGTGTTTATTCTTATTTGTTAAATCATCAAATTAAGCTCGGCGGTTGCTAGAAATTGTCTTCCCAAGATTTATCGAGGATTCTAGAATCTTCCTCCCGCATATCCAGTGATTAAAACAACAAAATCATAAAGGAGGACATATTTATAATCTTATGAGCACGTCTTCTGCTATTCCTCGCGGATACTAGATGGATATGTCTGCTAGTTCCAAGCTCATTCTTGTCGGTTTTGGTTATGGATCGGTTTTGGATCTGTCTGCTAGTTTCTCATACATCGTGTAAGGAATTAGGCTTATACTAGCTCCTAAGTCTGCTAAAGCATTATCAATATGTAAAGGCCCGATATCGCATGATATAGTAAAGCTTCCTGGGTCTTTTTCTTTAGATGAGAGTTTATTTAACAAGACTTGCAGAGGCATCTTTCATTCATTGTTACGGTGCACGCTTCTTCTAATCTTGCTTTATTTGATAGTAGACCTTTTAGAAACTTAGCTTACTTCGGCATTTGTGCAAGAGCTTCGGTGAATGGGATGTTTATATGGAGTTGTTTAAGATTTTCTAGGAATTTTCTTTGTTGGGCTTCCTCTTTTTCCTTTCTCAATCGGTGGGGAAAAGGTATTGATGATGGTTGCAGTTCGTTATTTCCAGCCCTTGGGTTTTTTTGTAGGGTTTTGGTTTTGGTGGGGATTTCAACTGGTACGAAGTGAGAGGTGTAACGGGTGTTTAATTGGTATTTTGTGTTGTCGCCAAGGGGTTCGGTCGTAGATATATCCTCCTCTAGTGGTTCGACACCATTGGCTCACACTTATCATTTAGGCTTATTGATTGCTCTAGACATCCCGAATACTTCGAAATTCAAGCTCGCTTAGTGAGTTGTTTCTTTCTTTAAGGAGGAGCTCGTTGGTTGTTCTGAATTCTCTAATGAATGCATCCATTTTCTTGTGTTCCCGTTTTCCTACCTCAATGAATTTATTCACTATTTCTTCCATTGTTAATCTTCTTTTAGGATAAGAAAACTAGAATGGGTCGAGCAATGTCCCTGTCACGAAAGACATAACTCAAAGTAAAGCTATTCTAATAGAATTAAATCTACAGGAATTTCAACGAGCTGCTGTCGATACACCGTATATGGGCGAATGAATATGACGTATGGTTAGCAGAAACTTGATACACTGTATATGAAACAGAGAACTGTCTACGCCGTATTCAACTGGTGGATACGGCGTATCAGGTGATCAGTCAGAATAGAATATTATTTAAAAAACAATTAAATGCCATAATTTAAACACACAATGCGAATAAATACAAACAGAATTAAATAATTAGAATACAATAAACTAAATTAATTAATGGTTAGAAATACTATTAAGAACCCGGTAGCGGCGCCAAAAACATGAGTTGTTTGTCGTGTTAGGTTTATAAATTATTATCAAGTTTAAATTTATATTTAGCCGACAAACCTAAAACACTACACTTTAACAACAGTTGTGCCGGTCAAGATGGAGTTCGCAGTAAGTGAGGTGTCCGAACACTAAGGTGGATCATTAATCCTATATTCTATCATATTTTAATTATACTATTTACTGGTTATAACCTATGTTGTGTAACGTTGTCTAAGATATGGGGGTTTTTCCAGCCTTGAGAGACTGCATCGGTTTCGGTGGAAACAAATATCAATTCAATTGACAATAAACACAAAAGAAGAAGATTAAAAGATAGAAAAGCGGTACAAGCCAAATGATAGAAAACTGTATTAGCCATATTAAATCCGATTCAATGCTGGTTTGTTTGTTTTAGTGCAATGATTTACTTATCTCGAAGCGGCATATCATTCTTAAGACTTAGGCGGGACAGTCATACCTAAGTACTAGACAAATCCATTAATCCTATCACAATTAACGCAATCCGCATAAAGGCATCATTTAATGTATTAATTAAATCTATCTTAGAAGAATTAAAGCAGTGGTGATCCAATAAAAACCCAAGCTCCAAGCGGACCTTTACCCACTTATAGTTTAAAAAACGGTGTTTTTATATACTGGTGTATTCCACTATTCCAATATTATCTGGTACAATAAAAGCATGGATTGTCGAAAACATAAATGGTTCCACCTACCGGTCCAACTAAGCACATAACTCAATACAAAGACCCGAACGTTATTAGTGATCCTATTGGTCCCAGTAATATAGAAACACATATGGAGAAGCTATCACCTGTATCTAGATTACTTGGTATGTATCACTAATCCGTTGAATGATAGGTCGCATATTTCAAACACATAAACAAGTATAAGGTGATAAACATAATTAAACAATCAACGATAAATTAAGAAATCGATTTTAAAACAAACCAAACATTGAACTTTCATTCAGATGGCTAATACCCGAGGGTATTAGCCCACAACCATTGTAATTATACAAGCGTAATCAAACAATTAAAATCGAACGATTAAGAGAGTAAAAATTACACAATGTCTTCTATGGAGTCGTGATCAATGCTTGACCTTGGTGGCTGATCTTCTTTTCTAACATTCGTCTTTAATGAGTATGGTATAAGGCATATGATATTGCACAATGAAAACTCGTTTTTAAGTCTTCTATTTATAGTGTCTGAAAAAGACTCGATACGCCGTATTGGGCTGGATTCCTTGGAGTGCGCGCTATGTTCAAATCAATCAGTTATATTATTCCAATTTACTTGATTTACTGTATCAACGAATGTTATATTCAATCGATACGGCATATGTAGACAGCATCGATACGCCCGAATGGGAATAGGTCAAGACGCGATTTCCTTGTGAAGTCCTGGCGCAAAGATACGCCGTATCTCTTTTGTTGGATACGACGTATGTGAAATTTCAGCAATTCGTCAAATATCATTTGTTATGGCTCCAAATTATGCAGCTTGTCCTTCACAAAACAACTCCTGAATTTACGCAATTATCACTTTAAAGCAATTAAGTTACCAAATAATGCATAATTAAATAAAAGTGGGCAAAACAGATGGATAAATTGATACAATAAAGTGACTTATTTGATGTCTAAGTAGTCTTTCATGAATACTTGAAGATATTATATTCCACACCATCATCATGCATGCCTTTCCTGCACATCTGTTAAAATTCGGGAGGTTTCTTGTTGAGTCCAGTTTTTTAATTTTTTTACTATGATTTTGGCTTCAAGACATCATCTTTCGTTTTGGAATCAAACATTACTCATAACCTTTGACAATTCGTTCACCTCGATCGTCAGCTCACTCAATAAGTTGCTTCGTTCTTTTACAAAAAGCTTGTTGGTGGTTCTAAACTCTTTAATAAATATTTCCATCTTCTTATGTTTACATTTACCTTCATCATTGGATTTATCTAATATTTCTTCAATAGTCAACCTCCTTGTAGGGTAACTGAACGGGTAAGGAGGGAACACAAAAACAGTACCAGAAAAAAAAGACATAATTCGAAGTAAAACTATTATAGAAAACTAAACGAGAAAGCTAACTCAAAATTGCTGATGTATCAGACAGTCGATACATCGTATTCAGTAAATTGGATATGTCGTATCAATGTTTGATGTCAAATATGCCATATTCACAAAAAATGGATACGCCGTATTCAATAAATAACAGCAGACAGTAGAAAAACAAAACTAAATTTATACTAAAAATACCAATAAAAACAAGAAATTAAACAATCACACTCCCTGGTAACGGCGCCAAAAACTTGATTGTGTCATCGTGTAGGTGTTATTTATGTTTTCAAGTTTTAAATTTATATTTTGTCGACTTTACCTACAACAACACTTTAACGGGCAGTGTACCCGGTCAGATAGAGTTTCGTGGTAAGCAGGGTGTCGATCACTAAGAGTGGAAGTTAACTCTTAATTCTACTGGTATTTTATTTATCTAGGTTGAGTACTAATCTAACCTAATTATTCTAATTAAATCTAATTAAACCTATACTAACACAAAAAGGAGGGTTCTCAGCCTGAGAGACTGGCACGAGTTTAGTTCTAATTATCCTAAGGTGATGACAAATAACGCACACAAGTGATTAACAAAAGATGAAGATTCCAACGCTTTCATAATAATCATACAGAGTCTTGTTGACAAATTCAGTTCCATTGTCGGTGCGGATGAATCTTACAGTTTTGTTGAGACCGACTTGTATTTGCTTCAGAAATTTGATGACAACCGTTGGTGTTTCATCCTTTGATCTCAAAAACTTGACCCACGTAAACCGAGAGTAATCATCGACGATGACCAAGATGTATTTCTTTCCATTAATAGTTTGCACACGCATCGGTCCATCATAAATCCATAGAACGGGTGTTTAGACATCCAAATTGGTGTTTTCAGTTTTGGGTTTGTGGGTATGCTTTTGCTCTTTCCTACTTGTCCATGCATAACAAAGATGATCTTTTTCAAAACTTTCAATCAAGGTAAGCTCTGACCAAGGTCTTTTCTTGCAGATCATTGATGGTACCGAAGTTCAAGTGGTTTAAACGCCGATGCTATAACCATGATTTGTTCTTAGAGGCTTTGGATAGCAAGCAAATTGGGGAGGACTTCATCATGTCTTCAACAAAGATGGTGTATAAATTAGAACCACGGGACCCTTTAAGTAATTCAACACCATCCGTATCATGAACATAACAAGAATGCTTTCTGAAAGCAACTTCCAAATCTGAATCACAAAATTGACCGACAGAAAACAAATTATACCCCAGTCCTTTTTCTTGGATACGGAGTATTGACCAATATGGAGTATTGGGGTTTTTGGATATGGGGTATTGGCTGAAAATGTGTTTTTCTTAATTTTTGACCAAAGTATCATATATGACGTATCAATGGCGTATTCTTCAAAGTCAGGAAATGGTCTTGAGTTCTTCAAAGTCTTTAGATACGGCGTATTTGTCTAGAATGAGACGACGTATTGATGTCAAAATCAGTCAACTTTCTTAGACTCTTCGTTTATGCTTCAAAACACGTCCTTTTCTTTATCTTTTGCCAAATATTCGATAATTACTGCAAATAACAAATATAAACAATTAAGTACCAATTCATGCAATAATTATATCAAATGGGTCAATTACTTGGGATAAATGATGCTATAAAATAAACGTTATTTGATGTCATCAGCCATACAACCAAACAAATAAAGTGATAACACTCTTAGGCGAGTTGCTCCTAGGGCAACTAATGACGTAATTCGTCTCATCAAATGTCTTCAAGAACATAACGTCAAAAGTAACAGATTCCCACTGTATAAATAATGTCAATCCACACAGTGGATAAGAAAATAGTCGCGTTCAATACATAATGTACGGTCATATACCTTATTGAATGTCAGGACTGGCGTGAGGGAAATCGAGTTTTGTGACATAGTATAATCGAAATATGTCAGAGGTAAAAGAATGCTTTAAGGTATGATGGCGAGCTATATGCGCCATAAATGGCCTTCCAACATGTCGGCTACCAGCTGGAGTTCAACTCCTACAAGGGGGAGACAAAGACCCACACTTACACACCGAATGCCGGGATAGACACATGTGGTGACTCATTCCCACCTTGAATAAGCTAATCGATTAGGATAGTAGAGCTACATTTAGGTAGGAACCTTCTAACTTTCACCAAAAGTCATAAACCAACGAGGCAGCTGAGACATGCATACACACCCAAATCGCTGGGATAGACATACACGCATGATCACATCCACGTTCGAGTAAAACCAAAGGCTAATCATTAGGTGAGAGGGAAGTAAATTGTTGTTAAATAAAAATCTAGAAACAAATAGATTAAGACTTAAGATACAAGTTGCTAGACACTTATTTTCCCGACCGTTATTATGACAAAGACACGACTATTTACAATGTCTTGATCATAGATTAAAAACAACAACCTAAGTGGCATTCACTTATCGATCAACTTCCCAATCTTCCCAATACTTTACATTTCTTAAAGGTAAGTGGAGATCTCTTCCACTTTGTACAATTACTCGTACATCGTTGATTTTCTTTGACGTATCAACGAATAATCAATTCTTCGTATAATTCCTTTGGTAATGCTTTTTGCGAAACGATTATCTTCAAACTTTCCTTCTTTCTCTTTTTTGTTGCAAATTTTATTTATTTATTTATTTATTTTATTTTTTTACTAACTTAAATAAACTTCAAATCTCGGTGTAGTTTAACCATCTTCACGATCATAATAATTCTAGATAATTCCTTCTGTAATTTCTTCGTTCTTTGGATTCACCAATAATTGTGACAGTAGTAAAACCACATGAGCTTTGACTATATATACATTTAATTGCATGTGCAATTTTCCAAACCGCACAAAGATAGAAAATGACACAAGACTCAGGAATACAAACTTTACACTTTAAGAACTAGCAACGTAAATTAAACTTTATCTAACAAGGTATGTTTAGGTGTAAGGTGGTATGAAAACAAGATGGTTGGTGTAAATTCCTAAGGATTGGATTACGGGTTGTTATAGTGGATCATCACACTTAAAGATGAGAGTGGAAGGGTTTAAGGGAGGTTAACTAACTGGTGTAGATAGTTATAAACAACATGTCATAGGCGATTTGGTTGTATTCCTAGATTTACCAATTTAAACCAAGTTACTCCAATTAAATCATAATTATATCATTTTTGTGGTCATGATAGATATTAACATCAGTTCTAAGTCTACAACCCCATCTCATCACCAGAAAACTCATTTTTTATGGAATTGGGATAACATTCTAGAATCGGAAAGGTTAAATCTCTCACAATCTCTATCAAGGGTTATTGTATGCGGGTTATATAACTTGTAATTTCACAATAAGTTTGCTTGTAATTTTTTTAAATTTGAGGCATAATTTAAGATTTTTATGTGAAATTAGGACAAGTATTACATTCTACTTCCATTCACCACACTTGAATTATAAACGTCTAGTTGTATATATAAAAACGTTAAATTCGGAATTTAAAAGAATTTGAATGAGAAAATCCCCTGATATTTGCTCGGTAGATTCTCCAAGTTGTGTTTATGAGTAAGATTCTGTGTTGAACAACCGTCTTGAAGTTTCAAGACTCAACACCTTTACATGATCTTCCAGATTTGTAACATTCTCCAACCAATATATGTTGATATTTTTCACGAGGTCCTGCGCAAATTCTCATAAAACAAATGCAATTTTATCTCTGTGTATTCGTTTGGTTAGACTCAAAATAAATTCCTAAAACTGTACAGGAAGTCGATACGCCGTATCCATTCCCAAGATACGCCGTATTGATACATGTATACGCTTGCTATTCATTTAATGAATTCGGTGTTATAGTCTCTTGTGCTCGAAAAATTAAGATTGGATTAACGTCAAAATAGTAGATACGCCGTTATCCATGAGTTTTGGATAAGCCGTATCCATGGAGTTTGATACGCCATATAGGACAGTCTGGGAAGACTAACGCAATAAAGATTGAAAAAAATTCATTCCGAGTTGTTCCCGGCAGCACTTTTGTTTTGTGAGAAGTCTTTAAGTTAGACTCCCTAAGCTTCTACTTGCCTAATTATCTATTCTTTAACCTCAATAATCATCCTTGTGTCAATGTCACCTCCGTAATATTTCTTCAATCGTTACCCATTGACTTTGAAGCTAAACCCGTCCCTATTAGTGATTTCTATAACCCCATGTGGATACATGGTATTTGAAATGTTTGGACCGCTCCTCTTTTGTTTTATGTTTTCGTGAGGTATTTTTTTTTTTTTTGTTTTTTTTGTTTCTTTTAAACGAGAATTATTATGGTAGCACACTCTGTCTCCTAACTTAAAATTCTTTATACCTCGCAAGTCTTTATCATTGCCATTTTTTGGTCCGTTCTTTGTAATTTTAGTATTACTCATAAGCAACCATCTCCTCAATTCAGCTAACTCATTAGTTGCATAAGACGAACTTTTGCTGCAAGCGTTAAATCCATATTAATTGTTTTAATGACCAATGTCCTTATGCTTGATCTCTTTGGGTAAATGGGCATGCTTTCATAAACTATTGAAAGGTGTACACCCTGTCGGTGTTTTGTAGGCCGTCATAATACGCCTCATAATGCTTCCTTAAGTTTTTTTATGGACTACCTTTTGGAGTGTACATCACTGATCTCTCTAGGATACGCTTAGTAGCCCTTTAGTAACTTCAGTCTTGTATATAGATTGAGGGGATATGCCGTGGATAATTTGTGAAGTCACACCAAATCTTTGTAAAGCTTTTTCATGCAGGGAATTACAAATATATGTGTACCTATATCACTATACAATCTTTAGGAACTCACAAACCTTCATTTTAACTTATTAATAACTTTACAATAAACGTGCAGCATTAGTAGGTAATGCTTAAGCTTCGACCATTTGGAGTATATAATCGACAGCTACTTATATGTATTTATTACTCTAGAAGTAGGGAAATGGTCCCATAAAATCAAATCCCCTAAACATCAAAGTACTTAGCATACATGATGTTTTTTTGAGGCATTTCATTCCTCTTTAAAGATATTTTCCTGATCTTTTGACTTGCATCACATTGTCGTATCATACTTATTGGCATATTAAATACTCTAGGCCACATAATTTCGGGACTCGTAAAATTCTTGTGCGGTATTATTAGCACTTTGATGCCCATAGTAGGTCCGAATGACAATGTGCATTGAATTTCATGGGTTAGTTATAGCCATACATCTTCTACAATTTATATTATCTGCACACAGTTTAAATGTATTGTTCCTCCAGAAGTAAGTCTTGACTTGCGAGAAAACCTCTTTCTTTTTTCGAAGGTCTAATTTGGTGGAACAACCTTTCCAACAATATAATTAACAAAATCCGCATACCATGGTTCATCATTATTAGACTTGGATTTTAGCTCCTTTAATGCTAGTCTAAGATTTATCCAGCTATTTCCATCTTAGTTAACACCTCCATATGCGGATTCTCAAACCTATATAAGTGATCTGCGGGCCAAATCTTCTGCTTCCTTAGGTTTCTCAAATACTTGACAAGGGATACGTCGTATTGGGAATTGGTCAAACGCGTTTTCTTGTGAAGTCCTGGCGCATATACGCCGTGTCTCTTTAGTTGGATACGACATATTGGTGAAATTTCAGCAATCTTCAAATATCTTTGTTTTGGCTCCAAATTATGCGCCTTTTAGCTTGTCTTCACAAAACACTCCTGAATTACTGCATTTATCAACTTTAAAGCAATTAAGTACCAAATAATGCAATAATTAAATAAAAGTGGGCAAAACAGATGGGATAAATGATACAATAAAGTGACGTTATTTGATGTCATAAGTAGTCCTTTCATGAATACTTGAAGATTTATTTTCCACACCATCATCATGCAGCTTTTCCTGCACATCTTGTTCAAATCTGGGAGGTTTCTTGTTGAGTCCAGTTTCATTAATTTTTTTACTATGATTGGCTTCAGACATCATCTTTCCCCCCTTAGTTGTCACTCCTTTGACTTCGTTTTTTGGAATCAAAACATTACTCATAACCTTTGACAATTCGTTCACCTCGATCGTCAGCTCACTCAATAAGTTGCTTCGTTCTTTTAACAAAAGCTCGTTGGTGGTTCTAAACTCTTTAATAAATATTTCCATCTCCTCATGCTCACGCATTCCTTCATCAATGAATTTATCAAATATTTATTCAATAGTCAACCTCCTTGTCGGGTAATTAAACGGGTAAGGAGGCACCCCGAAAATGGTACCTGAAAAAAAGACATAATTCGAAGTAAAACTATTCTAGAAAACTAAACGAAAAAGCTAACTAAACTGTTGCTGTATCAGACAGTCGATACGTCGTATTAAGTAAACTGGATATGCCGTATCGATGTTTGATATCAAATACGTTGTATTCACAAAAAATGGATACGCCGAATCGATAACTGACAGCAGACAGTAGAAAAACAAAACTAAATTTATACAAAAAATACCAATAAAAACAAGAAATTAAACAATCGCACTCCCCGGTAGCGGCGCCAAAAAACTTGATGTGTCGTTGTGTAGGTGTTATTTTATGTATCAAGTTTTACTATTTATTTTATGCCGACTATACCTAAAAACAACACTTTAACGGGCAGTGTACCCGGTCAGATGGAGTTTCGTGGTAAGTAGGGTGTCGATCACTGAGAGTGGAAGTTAACTCTTAATTCTACTGGTATTTTATCTATCTAGTTTTGATACTAATCTAACCTAATTATTCTAATTAAACCTAAACTAACGCAAAGGGGGGTTTTCAGCCTGAGAGACTGGCACGAGTTTAGTTCTAATTATCCTAAGGTGATGGCAAATAACGCACACAAGTGATTAACAAAAGATAGGGAAGAGGTCAAATCTTAGGAAAAACGTATTAGCCAGTTTAATCTAATAATATGCCTTGATTGTCTATTCGTGCAATGATTGTATTAATTCGTTGGTGGTATATCATTCCAAAGTTAGGTGGATCTTCTCCCTAGACTCGAGGTTTGTCGCTAGTTAATCCTGTCACAATTAACCTAAACCCGCATAAAGCTCACACCGTTGATTATAATTTATCTAGGAAACTATATTGGTGGTTATATTGAATCCTAGCTCATAGAGGCTTTACCAACTTACTGCTTAATGGAAATTCATATACTAGTAGTCCACACCCACTTAACTACCTATGGAAACAGGACGTTATGTGTAATCCTAAGTCACCGGCTTAGTCTACCTATCCACTTAACCATAGATCAAAACAGGGTTTTCTATTGGTGATCCTATTAGTCTAGCTATATGAATAAGCGTTATATGTTTCTATCCCGGACTCTTAGCCTACGCCCAAACAACACCAAAGTTGTAGCGCATTAAATATGTAGGACTAGATCTAGTTGAATGATAGGAAAAACACATAATTAAGCACATAAACGGGTATGAAGTGATAAACATAATCAACATGCAACGAATAAAGAACAATCGATATAAAGATAAATCAAAACATTATATTATCATAAACATGGCTAATACCTAAAGGTATTAGCCGATAGTCATTGTAACAATACACGAAATCATAGATGAACGATTAAACATAATGCTAACCGAACGCGTATAGTGGATTGTAGAGATTACAAGAGTTTTCCCATTGATCGGACCACTTTTTAGGACCTTCTTGGCTTCATTGATATTCTGGAAATCAAACTTGGTGGTAAAAAGCATACCCTAAATTGTATTTATTATTTGGTATTTATAGACTCTGGAAATTGGTCGATACGGCGTATTAGAACTCAATACGGTGTATCAGGGTTGCTTGGCGTGGGCTCCAAGAATAAAATATTCCAAAATTCTTGCGCAGGAATTTGGATATGCCGTATCCGATTTTTGGATACGGCGTATTGACCAATACGCCATATCCGTTTTCTTGGATACGGAGTATTGACCAATATGGAGTATTGGGGTTTTTGGATATGGGGTATTGGCTGAAAATGTGTTTTTCTTAATTTTTGACCAAAGTATCATATATGACGTATCAATGGCGTATTCTTCAAAGTCAGGAAAATATTCGATAATTACTGCAAATAACAAATATAAACAATTAAGTACCAATTCATGCAATAATTATATCAAATGGGTCAATTACTTGGGATAAATGATGCTATAAAATAAATGTTATTTGATGTCATCAGCCATATAACCAAACAAATAAAGTGATAACACTCTTAGGCGAGTTGCTCCTAGGGCAACTAATGACGTAATTCGTCTCATCAAATGTCTTCAAGAACATAACGTCAAAAGTAACAGATTCCCACTGTATAAATAATGTCAATCCACACAGTGGATAAGAAAATAGTCGCGTTCAATACATAATGTACGGTCATATACCTTATTGAATGTCAGGACTGGCGCGAGGGAAATCGAGTTTTGTGACATAGTATAATCGAAATATGTCAGAGGTAAAAGAATGCTTTAAGGTATGATGGCGAGCTATATGCGCCATAAATGGCCTTCCAACATGTCGGCTACCAGCTGGAGTTCAACTCCTAGCTAAAAATAAGACAGTTATGATGTTTCAAAATGTTCTTCCAACAACGTTGTTGGGATGAATCAATCAACTACTGAGTGGTTATGTACTAATCGTGCACTCCTGCTCACAATCGTAGTCAAAATAGTTGACTTAATAATAGGACGAAATAAGATAAAAACATGACCGAAATATAGGTCGACTTAGTTTCTAATAACAAAGGAATGAACGTCTCAACATGTCGAGCATACGCAGTTCATTTGTTGCACGTATCGAGTTTTGACTCGGAATCTATAGACGTCTGTCTGAAGACCGGTATACTAATATTTGCAAGGGTCTTCGTCTGAATCGTATAACATACGAAAAGGTGAGGGATGTGACATAATGACCGCGTCACAGCGAAAACAAAGACATGCTTAGTCTATTAGGTCATAGAACGACAAAGATAAAGAGCACATATAAAATGACACATTGGACTATAAAACAGACATGAATGCACGAAATATGAACGCACACGGCCAATACAACTTCAGGTGACCTTATGCCTATGACTCCACCAAACACGATACTTGGTAACAATTTCCGACATTCCATGATTCTACCTAAATTAGCCAGAGTTGATCAAGTTCCGTCTAATTAAGGTCAAATTACGCAATATCTGGACTAGTCAACTCCTATCATGTTAGGTGTTTTATAAAAGTACTTTTTGGTTATAGTTGCGGTTTTTAGTTTTCCGAAAATGGGCATTTACTATAACCACAACTCTGATACTAAGACTGTAACACCCCGCTAAAGCGGAAACACAGAGTGTGACAGCATAAGGCACAATCACATGATAATAGTACAACACCATAGATGAACTAAAACATAAATAGTACATTATTACAATAATTGTCTTAGCCGAACATCGGCTTTAAAACATAAGTTTATAAGTTCATAAAAGCCTCATCTTGATATTTTAAAATTTGAAAGAGACGACATGTCAAGACTTCATTATCCATATGCCTTCAAAAGAAACTATTGACGATCACCTGAAATGCATAAGAAAACAGGTCAACTATGAAAATAGTTGGTGAGTACACGAGTTTATAAAAAATATAGTAAAATCCCATTTTTAAATAAGTCCTCATGGTAAGAGTTCTATGAATCTATCCTATTACAAGTCCCACTCATACAAGACTTGTAATAAAATTTACATTCACATACTCTTCCATGACAAAGAACAAGTCTCAAAAATATGATATATAAAATTAGACATCATGGCCAGAGTCATATAAATTTATCCTAATACAAGTCCCGCCCATACAAGACTTGTATCATATAAATTCACATACAATTTCCATGATATAAAGATATGCCCGTTAAAAGAAAGTCTAAATGTTCAAAGTCACTTGGTTAATATTAATGTAAAAAGCCCAAGTAAAATGCACACGCATCAAATATAGTGTCAATGCACAAATTAACGACTACCCCTATATATAATTATTATGCAAATTCTTGAACAGTGGAATGAGAGGTTGGCCGACCTCTAATATCGCTACCCATAATATCTACACTCCTGAACAGTGGAGCGCAACAAGTACGTATAAATTGTGTAAGAACAGGAATCCAATGAGGGGACTTAAACAGGAGAGGGGAAAGAACAGGATCCCGCACACCTAACACTATATCTATGCACCTTACGTATTCACACAGAATACGCAAAGTCACATTTTAATAAAAGTCACACATATTAGAAATATAATACATGAAGTTTAATATTAACAAAGTCTTACATATAATAAATAATATGCAAAGTCCAACAATGTACAGATCATACATATTTCATAAGATAATACACGACGTCTCAATTTAGTAAAGTCACGCGTATATAAAAATAGTACGCAAAGTCATATTGAGGCAAATGACATATTTAAAAATCAGTTCATAGTATGCAATAATCCCCAAAATAGAGAGCAATAAATGTAACACCCCAAAATGGGTCGCAACGGAAAGTATATTCGAGAGCGTTACTTCATAATACCATTGCACAAGACTTGAGAGAACGACCTCTAAATGTGTCGTTTGAAAAGTAATCTTGTAAAGTTTGGACTCCAATGCACATCAGTTATGTCAAGTAGCTTGTTCACTTGAGAAATAGATGCTTAAAAGTGTCAACATAAAGTTGGTGAGTTCATAGTTTTTTTGTAAGTATAAATGTAAATCACAAAACTATATATATACATTTACTATGTTACAAGTCGCGCCCATACAAGACTTGCAATGCATAAACTTATATATATATATATATATATATGTTTATAAAATGCGTATAAACACAACCCACACAAAATGCGTTTTATTAGAATGTTGAAATCAAAGATTTGTAAAATATGTATGACCATTTCAACCCTTATAATAGTCACAAAAATGTAAACACAAATGTTGGACCGCAATGTTTTCAAAGAGTATGATAATTGGAATGTGCACAATATCACAAAATATTTCCAGTATGCAATATAAGGAGTGATTACGATTACTTTAAGTTTATGAAACTGCGGCTCCGACTTATAGTTCATGCCACTTTATTCAAGGCACAGTAAGTGTTCAGGTGTATGTAATTCGTTGTTTCCGATATGATATATGTCCGTTGGCCCTGTAGATACTAAGCCAGAACGGGGACATCACTCCTAATAGATCTATTTATAACATTCGCGCTTACTTGACCAACCCGACGGTTAGAAGTAATTAACAGTTCAGGCCACTTAAGCTAATTCGTAATCATTTCAAAAAGCAAGGTAAAGTTGTTGCGTCCATAAGTAAAGCGAGTATGTAAACGAGTTTGTAGTCAATCATGTAAATGAGTTTGTAATGAGTATGTAATCGAGTATGTAAATGAGTATGTTAACAAGTTACGAAATCAAGTATGTAAACAAGTATGTAAAATAGTATGTAAAAGAGATTGCAAATGAATGTGTAAACAAGTTGTAACGAGCATGTATTCTCCCACGAGATTTGTAAAGTAAATGTAAAACAAGTGAAAGAGGGGCTATAAACTCACCTCTAGTGAAAGTAGTGATTATTGCAAATTCAACAAGTAATCGTCATAAACGATCCGGAATGCAACCTAATTAATTATGGGTCGTATGAGTATAATGCATTTAATGTAAATACAACATCATAAGTTATAGAGTTCCACCACCACCTAATAGTTTTAGTTTAATTTAAAAGTCAAAACAATATTTAAATTGTACTTTGTTAAATAAATGTGTATGCATTTATATCCGTAAAATAAAATGTTATCTTTGTCTAACCATTTATTATTTGTTAATAATAAATGATTGAATATATTTATTGTTTATATAATGATATTATATAAATAGTTTAATTGTTTTATAAAATAATATTTATAAAGTTAAAAACGTATATAAATATTATATAAATGATATTACGATATTTCTTAACATTTTTATAGTCCAAACGTACTCGAAAACACTCGTAAACCATATTTTAAGTCTCTAACAGATTGTATATTTTCATAAAAATTACAGATTATTTTTATAAAAATAATTTAGTTTTTGTAATTTCTATTTATCCGAAACCTTTAAAAACGCGTAATTTTCTTATTTTAACTCCGTTTCGCTCGTTCTTTATATGTATGAAATCGTGACGAGATAAACTATCCAAATAAAATACTCATTGGTTTTATAAAAATATGTGTCAAAACAGTAACTTTAAAATGTTTATAAAATTACTTTTATAACTTTAAATCTTTTAAAACTCGTAACTCATTCGTTTTAATTCCGTTTTTAGAGTTCTTTATATGCACGGTTTCCTATTGAAATGATCTATCATAATAAAATATTTATAAAATTTTGTCAGTTTTGAATCTGTGTCAGTTTTTATAAAACTATTTTTATAAAAACACTTTTATATATTTAATTATCGTAAACTCGTAAAATTCATAACTTCTTCGTTATAGCTTGGTTTTTCGAGTTCCTTATATGCTTGGAATCCTCATGAAGAGCACTATTTAAATCAGTAGGGTTTATAATTTAGAAAAATTTGTATTTTAACAGAATATACGAATAGTTTTGATTAGGGTTTTATATAATTTGTTTTATAAACTTTTGATATAATTAAATTATTTCAAGTATTCTAATTTAATTAATAACACATCTTGTGTATACTTTATGTCCTCATATATATGTCCATCATTCTTGTCCAAATACAATGTCCTCATAATTATTTGTGTATAAACTTTATAATTAAACTTTGATACTCGAAAATGTCACATATAATGTGGTGACTCGTAGTTTGACCTAAACTCCCAAACAAGTTGTGCCAATATTTCAACAGTGGACAATAGTGCTATATGTCAGTGAATATCTGCAAACAACCTTAGCATCACCACTAATTAATAACCATATTTCACTTACGCACCTAAAGGGCCTACCAGCTGGAGCACTAAAATTAGGGCAGGACTACACACAAACCTGGGTAGGCGTACCCATCCGCTCCAATAATCACACACAATACACTAGGTAGGCGAACCACATACCATTTCCAAATAATCATACAACACAAAATATGTCACATAGCAGTCGCGACGCGTGCCCATAACAGTGTCCCAAAACAAAACAACATTCGTAACATGATCAATTCAAAACATTTAAAAACAATTGAGTATCATTTCTCCCAATGGAAAACCATTTAAAAAATGAGGCTTACAGAACTCATCTTAACAATCTTAGCAACCAATCACACACATAAGCAAATCCAACGAACGCCGCGCACCACGACGTAGTCTAGTTAATGTCCAATTTAATCATCCAATTCCAAAACAATCTTCACGGGTTATTATGCATAGAGTTTAGTACAGTTGTATAATTACCCAAGATTTTATGGTGTGAATGTTTGAACGACAATATTTGCCACAATCATATCAATCTAATGTCCTCGATAATATATACTAATACTTTTAGAAGAACGCGCGAGCGATGCGACGCTGAGCGCGTATAAGTAAAATAAATAATTGATGAATTATAAAAATATCACATAAACAATCCATTCGGTAACCTTAGTCACACAAAATAATCAACATACATTAAATTGAAACGAGTTGGGAATTGAAGTCTTTCTAAGTTACTACTGCGTAAGTTTTGGAAGTAATACTGCTGGTTCGATATTGTGTTTTGCTGTTGAAGTTTAAAATAAATAGTCTAATTATTAGTACTGTGCGAGAATCTATAATAGTTAGTGCTGCCAGTACATTGTTAGTACTGCCAGTATAGTTAGTACTGTTAGTTAATACTTAGTGCTGTTAGTCTTGTATAGTTAGTACTGCTATTATGATATGCATGAGTTAAATTAGGAATAGATATGCATTATCATTATACGCGACGTTTTTATAAGCCCATTAGTGGGGGTTTCCTTGGTGTAATAAAAAAGCGCGCCTAAGGCATAAGTCAAGATATATTAGTCATTTCAAAGTTTTTCAATAGCTTCAAAGGTTTTGTAAACCCTAACACTGTCAAAGAGTGTTCGTATTAATATATTAGAGCTTATTGTTTTGGTTATATTTCTATGTGTTAAACATTCATTACTGTTTTACTCTTAGTGGGTAATAAACTAATACCGCATAGTTTATAACATACACTCAAAGTTTCAAATCTTATGTGCCTTTGATTTATCCAAGGATACTAAACCTTAACATCAAGCTAGCGTGTGCTGAGAGTTTCATAAATCTTTCATTGAATCAACAAGTGGTATCAGAGCATGTTGTGAAGCTTAATAAGAAGAAACAAACAATATATACTAGATCTACTTCTCAGTGATAAGAAGGAGCGAGCATCCTACAAACTTTTCATGATGGCACATACATCTTCGGAAGTTCTTCTAGTTCAAGATTCTGAGGTAAATTCTTGTTCTAACAATCATGTGTAAGCGCGTGCGAGAGCGAGTGCGAGCGCGCTCAAAGATACAATTATGAAAGTATTGTCTCCAGATTACAAAAGGTCTTAATTTAATTTAGTATCTTATAAAGCAAGTTTAGAATCAGTAGAAACTAGACTAGCTCACTATAAGAAAAATGAGGTTGTGTTTGAAGAAAGCATTAATGTTTTAAAACTTAAAGTCAAACTAAGAGACACTGCTTTAGTTGAAAATAAAAAGAAATTGAAAAAAGCAGAAAAAGAGAGAGATGAGTTAAAACTAACATTAGAGAAGTTTCAAAATTCATCTAAATCTTTGAATAATTTGCTGGAAAGTCAAGTTATTGACAAGTTTAAAACTAGACTAGGATATAATACAACTTCTTCTACTGCAGCTTCTCCTGCAGTAGAAAGCTTTGTGAATTCATCTGAGATGCTAGAAAATTAGGAGAATAATAAGTCCAAATCTGATAAGGGATATCATGCAGTTCTCCCACCTTTTACAGGGAACTTCATTCCCTACAACCTAGTGTTTCTACCGTTTGTGCGGATGAAATAGTTGAAAGTGTGAGAATATGGATGTTACTACTATTGTTACACCTAGTAATGTTAAGAAAGTTGAAATCAAATACAGTAGCGATCATGTATGTAAAAATAAATGGTGATGTAGTAGAATCTAAAACTGTTAGGAAGAACAGCTTTAGACCTCCAGTCATTGAGGATTGTAATTCTGATGATGATAGTGAGGTAGAATTTATACCTAATGTTGAAAATAAAACTGTTAGACCTAGCACTAAAAAGATAAAATTTGTTAAGTCTACTAGGGAAACACCTAAACAAAACAAACACTATCCTAGAGGGAACCTCGAGCGGAAACTAGAACAAACTATGTCCAAAGACTAGAAGTGCTTTAAAATGATGAGCGCGAGAAAGCATAGATGTGTTTTGGTTGGTCGTGTTTAAGAGCACTCCATTATATGTGTGATGTAAAAAAGTTTATAGAGACCAGTATGGAACAACTCAAGTAGGGTTAATCATAAGAATTTTGCAAATAAAATGACTCACCCTCACCCTAATAGAAAATTTGTTCCACAAGGCAGTACCTATCTCTCTCTGTCCTGGCTAAAATTAATACTACTGTGCTAGGTGTTAAATACTGCTGTCAACCATTTAATAATGCTTTCTCCAAACCAAACTGTGAATCATCCTAGACCAATATCAATATGCTACAAAAAGGTATATTCACAAGTCACAGGAATTTAACAAGTATTCAACAAACCTAAACAGTAATTTCTCTCATAAAAAGGTAATACTATCAGTAAAAGATACTAGCGCGATCTAGGTATAAGAGCAATAGTGAGTAAAAAACAAAGGAAAATGGTTAATGCTTAAGGCCATCACGCATGCTGGTTTAGGGAAAGCCAAAAACAGTAGTGCACCAAATAACTTCGAGAAATATCTTACATTGATGCACGAGTGCAGATCCAAGTCTATAATGGCTTGGAGATCCCGCAAAAGAGTCTAGTTCTCTTATTTTATGTGCAGAGCAACCCCCAGGACAACACCAAAAGGAGTACAATGAAAAAAGGAGTATATTGTGACAGTGGTTGCTCAAAGGTCAAGGCGACATTACAGAAATCAAATGCTATCTTACTGAGTATGAAGATTATGATGGTGGATTTGTTTCCTTTAGAGATGGTAAAGGTAGAATTTGAGTTACAACTGCTGAGAAAATTCTTAACCTCTGAAGTATTATTTGAGGGGTGGTTAATGTGTTTGGATAACAATTCTTAACTTTTATTCATGGGTTATGCATAAATATGGATCCTCATGAATTCTCACATGTTCATCTATTCATTTCTAGTGTGCTTTGATGAATAGAGGCATGTTGAGATAATAATTATATTTAAGACAGAGTTCAATAACTGTAAGATATCTCTTAATACTGCTTTGACTTTAGTTTATATTTGTTTGGATGAAACTTTGTACAAAAGTTGATGTTGCTAGGCTTAGTTAGTGCTGCTTACACATGTTTAGTAATGAGAATGATGATTAATATTGGGTTTCTACTGTAACTCTTTTGATTATACTGCTACAAAAGTTAGTACTAAGCAGGCAAAAGTTAGTATGCAGGGCAAAATGTTAGGTACTAAATACTTATGTTGCTGAGGCCAAATTTAGTACTGAACTGTTAACCATTAATACTGTTGGGGCATAACAGATTACTTTATTATTTAATTATACCCGTTTGAGATATTTCCGCAACTAACATCGCTTTTATTGAATTCTAAATTTGGATAATTCTTGCTCTTTCTTTCTTAATATATAAGTTTTACTTCAGATAAAAGATTCAACTTTTATTCATCCCGGACTAATCACACCCTTATACTCATCTTATAATATCTTAGCGCGATAACATTGCCAACCCTCATAACTCCATCAACAAAACTTTAAACACCAAAAAAAAGAACCCTTCTCATAAACCAATCACTAAATGGCGGATTAAAGTTTTATCGACAACCATAATATGGTTGCATGTTTAGAAATGACAGAGATAACTCTGAGTTTCATCAGATAGTGGACTTCCTCTCTACATGTTCGATCAATTATGCTCTCACTGTAAGTCCCACTATCTATGCTTCTTACATTGAACAGTCAATTCAGTGAAATGAAATAAAACTGTTTGTTTTGGTAAAAATATCTAAATGTGTTAAACTATATTTTTTACAATTTAAATATAAAACGATTGCATTCGCACAAAAATGAACTTTATTAAAAAAAACAAATTTGATAATATAATCAATTTAAAGTTAAAAGTATTTTAAACAAAACATGTAATCTCATGTTTATTCAGCAAAAATAAACGTGTTAGAGTTTGAATTGAACTTTCAAACCAATTAACTAAATGAGTAGCATTAGAATTGAGATATATGAGTCCGAAACCATAGCCTTCAATTTGAATAATATATGAATTGACACATATCATCCTATACACTCTTTATCTAACAAACATATACAATTATTCTATTTAATACTTTTAATACAAAAGGTAAAAGTGAAACAAGAAAAAAAATCAAGAAATGAAAAAAAGCACTAAATAAAATAATAATTGCAAAGTAGAAAATAAATAAAAAAAGTAAGAAAAAAACACATTAAGAGGTTTTAAGAAACCCCCTTCACATCTTGATTAGTAAGAGGTTTATGCCTCTTACTGCCTCTTAATGATCAGAAGAAAACAAACGCTCTTAACACTGATTGCCTCTTACTGCCCCTGAATGACTTGAAAAAAACAAACAGTCTTAATAACCCAAATGTCTGATCGCGTCTGAATGAGTTAGATTAAGATGTTGGTAAAAGACATTTCTAAAAATACAAACACTATCTAAGTTACATACGAGGAGCAACCATTCAAATCGAGTACGCACCATAACCTTTAATGTGACTTCCTATGAACTATCATGCCATATGAATCACTTATGTCCAAATCCTCATTTTTAAAACTCCATTTAGCAATTTGAAATCAGACTTATTGTTGGGTCAATTCAGTTCCCAATGATCTTAATATTAAATTTTATTGGATAGAAAATAACATAAATGTTAGATAACTTTAAAGCATTACTCAAGTCACTAAATGAACAATTATTCAGTGAGTTACCTTCAAACGTTCTACCCGAGTCTATGAAGAAAGACTCACCATTCACTAAGGCGGAACTTAGTGAACGAATTCCTTGAACCAAAGAAGAAGGTGATGGGTTCAGTGAGTTGTGGCAATAAGTTCACTGAACCCCATACGATCTCCTCAACATATAAAAGACCTGAAGACTTAGATAAATGTTTAAGTGACTGAAGAATAGGCAGGATGTCTTTGAAGGCATAAGAACAAGTACTTATCCCACAACGTCAACATATCCTTACTTGGGTATTAGAACAAGGTTAGTGTCATCACTAACCTTTAGAAAGTGTGTTGTCCCCTTACCTATATTAGGCATATTAATAGAGAAAAATCAATCGATCTTGAGGCACGCACTTATTATCCAACGGGTATTATCCAATCCTTAGCCTATAAATAGAACAAGTTGTAAAGGAGTAGAGTTTTTAAGTTTATACATTTAATGTCGAATCATTCACAAACACTCTACTCCTCCAAGAACTACTAAGTCCATGAGTCATTCTGTTGTTAGCATAGTTGTTAACTCAAAATAATACTTTTTGTTTACTTTGAGTTTTAGAGAGGAGATCATATACTTTACATTGTTATTCAATCCCGGTTGTTGTTCAGCCAGTAACTGGGTATAATTCTTTGATAAATATACGTTGTTAGGAATTCAGTTTTTAGTGAAGTGACGATCAGTATCGATCTCACGAGTCTTGTAATTGTTAGTCAATATAAAGTGTGTAATAGTTAGTCTAATAGGCTAGTTCGGTAAGCTAAATATTGTAAATTCCAAGACCAACCCATGAAAACCCATAAGAAGGCCCCAAGGCCGGCCTAAAAGGACTATATAAGGACCCTCTCTACACATAGAGAGGGTGTGTGAGAGTGTGTTTACTATGTGAAATAAAGAAAAGCTTTCAAGAATATCAAAACACTCTCCATCATCTTCCTCTCTTCTTTTTTACTATTTCGTGTGCTTGATTGTGTGATTATTGATATTCTACAATTGGTATCATTCACCAAGATTTCATCTTGGGATCTATAGTGTTCGTATGTGGTTGTTTTGCTTATTTCGTGGCTTATATAGATTCGGCTTATTTTGCTTATGTGCTTATTTTGTCAAAAAGCTTGTATCTTTCTATTCTTAAAACCAAATCTAGTGTGTTTAGTGTGGTTGTGTGAAATCTATCTCGCAAAAAATTGAAAATTTTGGTGCTTTTAAGCTTAATATGCGAAAACAAAATTGACCAAATTTTTTTGTTAAAAACGTTAAAGTTTGTATTTTAATGATAGATATTGCCTAGTAATACTAATTTTGCAAAAGGTTTCAAGAAAAAAACATTAAAAAGTGTGTATTTTATGTGATATTTTGTGGTTTGTTTCGTGTTCGTTTATGCGAAATGTGTATTAGCAAGAATCCTGCAAAATAAGTAATTCGTGCGAAATAGGTTTACAGGTTTATTCGTGCGAAATAAGTAATTTGTGCAAAACAAAACTCTGTGAAATATTACAGGCCATTGTGCGAAATATTACACAGGAACAAGTTGTGCGAAATAATACACAGAAGCAAGTTGTGTGAAATATTACACAGGAACAAGTTGTGCGAAACATTACATTGGCTTATTTGTGCGAAATATTACATACACTTATTTGTGCGAAACAAGTATTTGTGCGAAATATTACAGGTGTATTTGTGCGAAATATTACATGTTTATTTGTGCGAAACATCACACAGGAATTTTATTTGTGCGAAATATTACAAATGTATTTGAAATTCTCTTTTTTTTCCACTAAACTTTAGACGAAATTCTAATTTTTACGGTTAAAATTGACGTCAAAATTTCTAAAATTTCAAAATTCCTTCCTACACTTAGAATTCGATTCCAAAGAGAATTTCAAATTTTAGCAAAATAAAATTTTGAAATTAATTTTTGGAGGGAAATATTGCAGGATAACTGATCAAACCACACAACACTTTTTAATCATCGAAAAGATCCACAAATCAAGTTCACACATCGGAATTCAATGGGATCGTCAAGTTCAAATTCAAAAGAGATGGAATTGCAACAAATGCAACTGGATGAAATGGAACTACATCAAAAATGCTTGGCATGGTTTAAAAAGCTCAAGATACATCTTGGATTCCTTTATAGTTCTCTTGACTTCATAAACCCAAGACCATTTTGTTGGGAATTGAAGGCTTCTGAAGTTACTACTGTTAGTTTTAGAAGTTAATACTGCTGGTTCAAGATTGTGCTGCTGTTGAAGTTTAAAGAAAATAGTCTAAGTTATTAGTACTGCTAGCTATAATAGTTAGTGCTGCCAGTACATTGTTAGTACTGCCAGTATAGTTAGTACTATTAGTTAATACTTAGTGCTGTTAGTCTTGTATAGTTAGTACTGCTATTATGATATGCATGAGTTAAATTAGGAATAGATATGCATTATCATTATACGCGTTTTGTAAGCCCATTAGGGTTTCCTTGGTGTATAAAAGGAACCCTAAGGCATAGATCAAGATATATCAGTCTTTTATAGTTTTTCATAGCTTCAAGGTTGTAAACCCTAACACTGTCAAAGAGTGTTCGTATTAATATATTGGAGCTTATTGTTTTGGTTATATTTCTGTGTGTTAAACATTCATTACTGTTATTCTTCTTAGTGGTATAAACTAGATTCCGCATAGTTTATATCATACACTCAAAGTTTCAATCTTAGTGCCTTTGGATTTATCCAAGGATACTAAACCTTACATCAAGCTAAGGAGTTCAAGATCTGTTCATTGGGATCAACAAGTGGTATCAGAGCTTGTTGTGAAGCTTTGAATAAGAAGAAACCAACAACACATACAAGATCTAATTCTCAGTGATAACATGGAGGCAGGAACTACTTCTACAACTCTGACTGCAAAACTCCCTATCCTCAACCCAGGGGATTATGATCTCTGGTTAATGAGGATAGAACAATACTTTCTCATGACTGATTACTCCCTTTGGGAAGTAATTAAAAATGGTAACAAAGTGCTGAAGAAAACTGTTGGAGAAACTGAGTAGTAGTATGAACCTACTACTATAAAAGAAAAGCAGGACAAAAGGAATAAGAAGAAAGCTAGAGGAACTCTATTGATGGCAATCCCAAATAAGGATCAACTGAAGTTCCATTCATATAAAGATGCAAAATTGTTCATGGAAGCCATTGAGAAGAGGTATGGAGGAAACAAGGAATCCAAGAAAGTTTAGAGAACTATTCTCAAGCAACAATATGATAACTTTACAGGATTAAGTTCAGAGACAATGGATCAAACTTTTGATAGGTTGCAAAAACTTATTAGTCAGTTGGAGATTTAAGGCGAAGTTATTACACAAGAGGGCATGAACTTAAAACTGTTGAGAAGTCTTCCATCTGAATGGAAGACTCATGCTTTGATCTGGAGGAACAAACAGGAAATAGAGACCATCAGTTTAGATGACTTATACAACAACTTGAAGATATATGAACCTGAAATATCATGATCATCAAGTACAAGTCAAAATCTACAAAATGTGGCTTTTGTGTCCTCCAACAGCACTAACAGCAATAGCAGCACAAATGAAGCAGATAACACTGCTTATGGAGTTAGTGATGCTCATACTTAAAGTAATCATGCATCTAGAGATAACCTTAGTGATGCCGTGATCTGTGCTTTCCTAGCTAGTCATCCCAATTCTCTTTAACTTGCATAAGAGGATCTAGAACAAATTGATTCTAATGATCTAGAAGAAATGGATTTACAATGAGAGATGGTCATGCTGACAATTAGAGCTAGGAGATTCATTAAGAGGACAGGCAGGAAGCTGGATGTAAATGGTCAAAGAGTTGGATTTGATAGGTCTAAAGTGGAGTGCTACAATTGTCATAAATATGGTCACTTTGCAAGAGAATGTAGAGCTCCTAGAAATCAGGAAAACAGAGGAAGAGAGATTAATAGAAGAACTATGACAGTAGAAACTCCCACTGAAAATGCCTTGGTTGCTCAAGATAGAATTGGAGGGTACGATTGGAGCTACCAAGCTGAAGAAGAGCATCCTACAAACTTTGCATTGATGGCACATACATCTTCAGGAAGTTCTTCCAGTTCAGATTCTGAGGTAGATTCTTGTTCTAAATCATGTGTAAAAGCTTATGCTACTCTCAAAGAACAATATGATAGTTTGTCTTCAGATTACAAAAAGTCTCAATTTAATTTAGTATCTTATAAAGCAGGTTTAGAATCAGTAGAAGCTAGACTAGCTCACTATAAGAAAAATGAGGCTGTGTTTGAAGAGAGCATTAATGTTTTAAATCTTGAAGTTAAACTAAGAGATAATGCTCTAATTAAAAACAAAAAGAAATTGGAAAAAGCAGAAAAAGAGAGAGATGAGTTAAAACTAACATTAGAGAAGTTTCAAAATTCATCTAAATCTTTAAATAATTTGCTGGAAAGTCAAGTTGTTGACAATTTTAAAACTAGACTAGGATATAATGCAGCTTCTTCTACTGCAACTTCTCCTGCAGTAGAAAGTTTTGTGAATACATCAGAGATGTTAAAAAATCAAGAGCATAATAAGTCCAAATCTGATAAGGGATATCATGCAGTTCCCCCACCTTTTACAGGGAACTCCATTCCCCTCAAACCTGATCTAACATTTATGGATGAAATAGTTGAAAGTAAGAATATGGATGTTACTACTATTGTTACACCTAGTAATGTTAAGAAAGTTGAATCAAATTATGAGTCTGCTGGTGTAAAAAGTAACGGTGATGCAGTAGAACCTAAAACTGTTAGGAAGAACAGCTTTAGACCTTTAGTCATTGAGGATTGGAATTCTGATGATGAAAGCGAGGTAGAAATTATACCTAAGGATAACACTGTTAGTTCAAGCACTGAAAAGATAAAATTTGTTAAGTTTGCTAAGGAAATAGTAGAAAAGGTAGAAACATCTAAACAAAACAAACACTATCTTAGAGGGAACCAAAGAAACTAGAACAATCTTATGTCCCAAAGACTAGGAAGTGACTTTAAAATGATTAATAAAGCTTGTTTTATTTGTGGTAGTTTTGAGCATCTCCATTATGTGTGTGATAAAAAGGTTATAAGACCAGTGTAGAACAACTCAAGTAGGGTGAATCACAAGAACTTTGCTAATAAAATGACTCACCCTCACCCTAATAGAAAATTTGTTCCACAAGCAGTACTAACCAGGTCTGGCAAAATTAATACTGATGGTGTAAGTGTTAATACTGTTGTCAGACCAGTTAATACTATTGGCTTAAAACCAACTGTGAATCATCCTAGAACAATATCAAATGCTTACAAAAAGGGATATTCACAAGTCACAAGGCCATTTAATAAGTATTCAGCAAACAAGAACATTATTTTCAATGAAAATGTTAATACTGTCAGGGTAAAAGATACTACTGCTAGGGATAGAGCAGTAGCGAGTGAAAACAAGGGAAAAGGGGTTAATGCTGTTAAGGCCTCAGCATTCTGGGTTTGGAAAGCCAAAAATAATAGTGCATCAAATACTTTCAAGAAATATTCTTACATTGATGCACGAGTCAGATCTAAGTCTATAATGGCTTGGATCCCCAAAAGAGTCTAATTCTCTTATTTTATGTGCAGGGCAACCCACATCAGAAGGATTACAAGGAAAAAAAAGACTTATTGACAGTGGTTGCTCAAGGCACATGACTGGAAACAAATGCTATCTTACTGAATATGAAGATTATGATGGTTGATTTGTTTCCTTTGGAGATGGTAAAGGTAGAATTTCTGGAAAAGGTTTAACTTGTATTTGTTTCCATTGGATTACTTAATCTCTAAAGTATTGTTTAAGGGGAGGTTAATGTGTTTGGATAACAGTTCTTAACTTTTATTCATGGGTTATGCATAAATATGGATCCTCGTGAATTCTCACATGTCTATCTAGTCTTTTCGAGTGTGCTTGTGATGAATAGATGCATGTTGCTGTATAATTATTGAAGACAGAGTCAATACTATTAGATATCTCTTAGTACTGCTTGACTTAGTTTATACTTTTGGATGAAACTTTGTACTAAAGTTGATGCTGTTAAGCTTAGTTAGTGCTTCTTACACGGGTTTAGTAATGAGATTGATGATTAGTATTGGGTTTCTACTGGTAACTATTTTGTTTATACTGCTACAAAAGTTAGTACTCCCGGGCAAAAGTTAGTACTGCTGAGCCAAATTTAGTACTACTTGTTACCGTTAATACTGTTCGGGGCATAACAGATTTTCATTAATTATTTATAACCGTTGAGATATTTCCGCTAACAACTTCGATTATAGGGGTCTATATTTGGATAATTCTTGATCTTTCTTTCTTTTATAAGTTTTACTTCAAGATAAAGATTCAACTTTATTCAGTCGGTCCAATCACACCCTTAAGCTCACTTTATAATATCTCAATTAACTTTGCCAAACCCTCATACTCTCATCAACGAACTTAAACCCAGAAACCTTCTCATAAACCAATCACTATATGGCGGATTTGAAGTTTGTCGATCAACATAATATGGTTGCTTGTTTGGAAAAGACAGAGGAGAACGCTGAGTTTCATCAGATAGTGGACTTCCTCTTTACATGTTCGATCAATTATGCTCTCACTGTAAGTCCCACTATCTATGCTTCTTACATTGAACAGTTTTGGAATACTGCCACTTCCAAAACAGTCAATTCAGTGAAGCAAATACATGCTATTGTTGATGGCAAGGCTGTGGTCATATCAGAATCATCAGTGAGAAGTGATCTTCTCTTTAATGATGAGGATGGTATTGCTTGCCTAACAAATGATGAAATTTTTGAAAACCTTGCATTGATGGGATATGAACAGCTTTCTACAAAACTTACTTTTCAAAAAGGTTCATTCTCACCTCAATGGAAATTTCTGATACATACCATCCTTCATTGTATAAGTTCAAAATCAACTGCTTGGAATGAATTTTCAACTAATTTGGCTTCAGCAGTTATATGTTTAGCAAAGGGTCAAAAATTTAATTTTTCTAAATTAATTTTTGATGGTATGTTGAGGAACTTGGATCCAAAGAGATTTTTAATGTATCCAAGGTTTTTACAACTCTTTTTGAATAACCAACTTAAAGATTTACCAGAACCTTTTAATGATACTTATGAGACACCTACACATAGTAAAAAGGTTTTCTCTAATATAGGAAGGAAAAGTAAAAATTTTTCAGGAAAAGTTACTCTACTTTTTGACTTCATGTTGGTGCAAAACCAAGCACCTAAGGGTGAAGGTTCAGCAATACCCCCTGAACTCTAACCCACACACTCTACCTCATAACTAAATGTTTTAGAACCCCAAACTGAATCACTTCAAACTAAAACTCCTCTAACAGTTTCGCATGAACTTCAAACTGAAGCTCACATTGAGCAAATACTCCCATCTCCATCTACATATCAAAGAAAATAAAGAAAGACTCAAAAACATAGGAGAGCCAAACAGGTCACTGCATTACCTCAAACCAGTATGCCTTTAGACCATGGAGCAGATGAGGCTGTCCATAAGGAGGGGGGTGACAGTGTGGAAAGGACTATCACTACTGCTGCTAGCTTAGTTGCAGCACAGGTTAGTGATAACATCCTTAGGACCCAGACTACGGCAATGCCTAATGTTGACATTCCTCAAGGAATAGATACAGGTGGCAGTCCTAGGCGCCAAGAAACCATGAGGGGTGCTCTTGCTCAGACAAGGTCTGAGAGAGTGCTTGAAAAGCCTAATGAACCACCTCTCCCAGAAGGTCACACATATGGAAGTGGGGAGGGCAACATGGAACATACTTTTGAATTGATGGACACTATATCACCTACACCCCATGATTTACCTCTTACAGGAGGTTACACACCTGGAAGTGATGAGGGTAGGCTGAAACTGAAAGAATTAATGGCTATATGTATAAAATTATCAAAACAGGTGCTTAACTTGGAGAAAGAGAAGGATGCACAAGCTGTAGAGATCCTTAAACTAAAGCAAAGAGTCAAGAAATTAGAAAGAAAGAGGAAGTCAGCATCTCACACCCAAGAAGGAGGATATACAGGCAGGTTGAGTCTTCTAATGATGATTTGGATGAGGAGGATGCATCCAAATAAGGGAGGGAAAATGACAAGACAAAGTCAATGTTCTAAGATAGTAACTTTGATATACTTGATGATGACATAGAAGATGTTAAAGGAGAGACAGTTCATACTGCTACCACTGGAGTTAGTGCTGTTAGTGCACCAGGTACTACTGCTAGTGTAGCTATTAGTACTACTGAACCTAGAACACCTCCAACAACTGCTGCAACTACATTTATAGATGAAGATCTTACCATTGCTCAGACTTTGATAAAGATGAAGGAAGAGAAAGCTAAGGAGAAAGGAGTTGCTATTAAAGATGTAGAAGATTCTCCTAGACCTATCAGATCAATAACTACACTGCAACCTCTTCCAACTATTGATCCAAAAGACAAAGGTAAAGATGTACTGGTTGAAAAAGAACCTGAGAAACTAGAGAAAGTAAAAAGAAGGGATCAAGGGTTAGCTCAAATTAAAAGTGATGCAGAGTTAGCTCAAAGATTACATGAGGAAGAGTTAGCAGAGTTGGACAGAGCACAAAAAGAAAGACAAAAGCAAGAAGAAGCTACTAGTGTTGCTTTAGCTGAAGAGTTTGATGAAATTCAAGCCATAATAGATCTAATCATGAACTGGCTGAAAGACTGACACATGAAGAGCAAGAAAAGTACACAATTGAAGAAAGAGCCAGATTGTTAGCAAAATTCTTTGAAAGAAGAAAGAAACAATTGGCAGCAGAAAGAGCAGAGGCAATAAGGAACAAACCACCTACAAGAACTCAAGTCAGGATTGTGCTAGCTGTTGAAGTTTAAAGAAAATAGTCTAAGTTATTAGTACTGCTAGCTATAATAGTTAGTGCTGCCAGTACATTGTTAGTACTGCCAGTATAGTTAGTACTGTTAGTTAATACTTAGTGCTGTTAGTCTTGTATAGTTAGTACTGCTATTATGATATGCATGAGTTAAATTAGGAATAGATATGCATTATCATTATACGCGTTTTGTAAGCCTATTAGGGTTTCCTTGGTGTATAAAAGGAACCCTAAGGCATAGATCAAGATATATCAGTCTTTCATAGTTTTTCATAGCTTCAAGGTTGTAAACCCTAACACTGTCAAAGAGTGTTCGTATTAATATATTAGAGCTTATTGTTTTGGTTATATTTTTGTGTGTTAAACATTCATTACTGTTATTCTTCTTAGTGGTATAAACTAGATTCCGCATAGTTTATATCATACACTCAAAGTTTCAATCTTAGTGTCTTTGGATTTATCCAAGGATACTAAACCTTACATCAAGCTAAGGAGTTCAAGATCTGTTCATTGTGATCAACACATTTGAAATTGCATTTCGTATATTCTTCTGTGAAGAGCATCAGACTTTCAGAGAAAAGATGTACCACAATTTGAAACAATTACAATGGCAACTTGAAAGAGACAATGTTCATGGGCATGATTCTAAGACTTATCTTGTCGTACTCAAAACACGGTTCAAGGAATTTTTTGATTTGAAAGAGGTGAATGCTTCAAATGTTCACAATAAAATCTGGCAAGAGAGCTTCAGTGACGGTGCGAAATGGGAACTCAAAAATTTTAGACGTCTCTTACTCTGGTATTTCAAAGAACTTGACAAGCTTATTGATGAAAGAGTACTTTAATACGAAGGATTACAGATCATAGAAAGTGAAGTTCAAACAATAAAGTAGATTGAAAAACGGCTAAAAGCAAGTGAGTTACAGCAGCAAGAGAGTTTGGTCACTGAAGGTGCCGCATTGGAAGCTTGTTTGGTTAATGAGGGTATAACATTGAATGATAATACTGGTGTCACGGAAAGCAGTGGGACAGAGTCAGAAGACAGCAGTTCAGAGACTCCATTCAGCAAATCAGAGAATGAAAACAGAAGTACTGACAAAAAAAGCAGCAGTTTAGAAGGGAATGTTGTAGATGCTGATATTGGTCCTTCATATGACAGTGACACAGTGACTGACGTACCTAATTCAAACAACGATACATCTGAAAATGCGTTTGCTCATGAGATACAAAATCATGAGCAACCTAAATCTATTCCTGACACATATGTGGTAAATGAGAATAATAGTAATATTGCATCTAATATACCAAATATGGATCTGGATAGAGATAAAGAAGAACATGATGATGTGGATTATGAGCAACAACGTGTTTTTTTGCTTCCTTGATCAATAACCTTAAATGTGATACTGTAAAATGTAATGAGGTTTATCGTGAAGCACAACAAGCAAATGCCTTATTGACAAACAAGCTTGAGAGATATAAGGAAATAGAAAAACATTTTCCAAAAGACAAGACAATTGACTCTGAATACTGTAAAAAGATTTAGCTTTTTAATGATGAAATTTCAAACCTTAAATCTCAAGCTTGTGAAAAAGATAAGACATTCGCCAAGGAAAATGAAAAGTATGATGAGTATGTCCAACCGCTTTTAAAAAGAAAAAATGAACATGAAAAGAAAAATCAAGAGTTTTTGAAACAAATAAACGATCTTGATAACAGACTTCGAAAAGCGGGACAGACTGATCAGACTCTTTGAATGTTACTTCCAAAAGAAGACAACGTTAGTACGAGAAAACAGGGTCTTAGCTTTGAGAACCAAAATGATGATGTGAACCCAAGTCTGCTTAATAAAGCCAAGGAGTTAGCACCATGTTTGTATAACATTGACTAATATGAGCTTTCTGATCATAAGATCATTTCTGATGAGGAACTAAAATGTGAAGTAGAAAAACGTTTGAAAGTAAAACAAAGTAAATCCCCACTCTCGTATCACGGCTTTGTATATGTTGAGACTCAATTTTAAGAACCACTAAAATTTCATTTGAAAAGAAGAAAAGTTAATTTGAAAAAACATTTAGAACAAATTTAAAATCTGAAAAAACATTTTGAACAAGCTCAACTGAGAGATCATGATCCAAAACTTTGGAACAATATTCTAATGAAATACTTTTGCAATGTGAAGCAGGCAATGATCAAGTTTGAAAAAAAAACATTTTCAAAATTAGTACTTACTCAAGATGAATTGTTCAGAATGAATTTTGAATAGAGTTATGAACAAAACATCAATACGAGAGTTAAAAATCGATTGTTCGATGAATTTGAACCTTTAGTTAAAAACGTCAATCTTCAACTAAACTGCTTTGAAAAGAGTCTTGTCAAATAAATGAAAGATGATTTAAAGTACGTCATGTTTCTTGAAGACAAGTTTGATGAATCGTGTTTAATTTTGGACATTCAGCAAGAATTTTTCAAAACCCATTTTCAGTCACTAAAACTAGAGTCATATAGCCATGTGGACGAGAATCAGATCGTTGAACAAAACTCTTCTTTGGAAAATGAAAAACATTTTCTCAAAGAGACCATTAGCCAGATTCAAAAAGATCTTTTAAAGCTGGAGGCACAAGTATTGCTTTTGAAATTGCACTTCAACATAAGACTCAAGAGAATAATTCTTTGAAAACGATGCAAACAAAAAACGAGAATTTTGTAGCATCATTACAAATTGAAAATGCACATTTGAAACAGAATTATAAAGATTTGTTTGAGTCAATTCAAAATTCAAAAGATGAAACTAATCAATGTGGTGATGTCAAAATTAAGTTCGATTTTGATGAGACTAAAACTCAAAACATTGAGTTGGAACATCAAGTGGCTTCATTAACTAAAGAGAATGAACACTTGAAGTTGGTTTACAAAAAATTGTTTGATTCAATCAAAAAGTCTCAAGTTCAAACACAAAGTTCAAACGTTTCTCAAAACGAAACAGAAAATTTAAAGTCTCAGTTGTCTGAAATTACGAATAAAAAGTTTGATAATGTTTTTCAAAAGATTGAATCAATGAAAAAGAAAAAGTTTAAATCTCAAATCTCAAATGATTTCCTTCAAAAATCTTTATATGATGATCCCTCGATTGTTGAATCAGAATCGGGGGAGAAAAAAATTATTTTCAGAAATGAAACATCAAGTTTTGAAACAAAGATTAAAGATCTCGAAATGACTTTAACTCAACAAACAAAAGATTTTGAGGATGCCAAAGTCAATTTTTCAAAGAAAATGGACAAGTTCGAAGCATATTTTGAAAAACTTGAAACGACTCGTAAGACTCAAGATTCTAAAGCTGAAAAAGAACAATTTTTGAAACAAATTGAATTTTAGAATCAAAGTTGGCATCACCTTCGTGACGAAATGCGATTCATCCTCAATCACATTCTCGATTGTCTCAACGTTCTTGCTCATAATTACTAGACTAAAGCATTTGGAATAAAATAATTATGTAACATTAATTAAGATTGGTTGTACTCTTAATTCATGTTATGATGAATAATTGTAATGCTATGGTTCAAGAAAATTGTATTTTGTTATCTATTTCATGCATAATATTTTCAACTAACCATTCTTTTTTAGAAAAGTCAAAGTTTTTAACTATGCCCAATAGCCGGTTCTATCGTAGGGACAGAACCGTCATTGTTGGTTCTACAGAAACATTTTATAGCTTTTGGACTATCACATTTGTTTTGTAGGTACTCTTAAAGCAAGGGGGAGCTCTTTCCATCTTAACTAACACATTTGTTTTGTAGTATTACATGGCATTTATGTGGTCCTCAAAAGGGGATACCTCGAGTAAGGGGGAGTTTTGGATATCGGTTCAAACCAACTCAAGACAATCTTGCATTTACTTCATGACAATGAAAAAAAATGTCATGCCTTGCTCCTTTAAAAAAAGGGAGGGTATTTCCATCAAGGCAAAATCATTGTATATCATCGATTCATCTCGATCTTACTTTTACTTCTCTTCCTCTTCTAACTAGAATTATCTCTTCCATCTTTTTGTTTCAACAAAAAGGGGGAGAAGGGAAGTAAAATGGAACTTAACATAATCCAATCATAAATCATTCTTCCATTTGGCTAGTTTACTTCCAATAAGTTTTAATTTTTGTCATCAATAAAAAAGGAGAGATTGTTAATACAAATAAACCGGTAAAAACGTTTGTTAGGAATTATGCTTTCCTAACTTAGTACCGCTAGTTGTAATAGAAAGTACCCACAGTTATAGTTTGTACCGTTAGTATTAGTTTGTACCGTCAGTACAAAATAGTTAGTACCGTTTAAGAGATATGCATGAGATATTATAGGAAAAGATATGCATTATCTTTTACGCGTTTTGTAAGTCTATTAGGGTTTATCCTTGGTGTATAAAAGGAACCCTACGTAATTAGAGAAGACGCATCTCTCACCAAAAAGCAATCTCATAGTTAGTAATCTGTAATCATTTTAGCAGACCAATACAAAAGTTTAGTTATTAATATTCATTGTTCTTCTTAGCATTATAAGTTTGTTTTCGCATAACTTATAGTGTTCATAGTCATTGTTTCTCCTGTAGTTTGTGTGGAACTATCCATATTGACTACAACCCTTAACAGGCTAGAAAGATCTATATTGAATTAGGATTTACATATGGTATCAGAGCTTGTAGAGAAACTCTGAGTAAGAAGAACTAAAATCCACCAGTTATAAACCTTTACCTTATAAATCTATTCAATGACTGGATCAGATGATGATATTCCACCACCACCACCACCACCACCACAAACACAAACACCAACACCAACACAACAAGCCCCTCACACTGTCTCAACCATCAAACTCCTTATTCTTAAGAAGGGAGAGTATGACATATGGGCCATGAAAATGGAACATTATTTGGCCCATACAGACTATCTTATATGGGAAGTCATTCAAAGAGACAATGGTCTTGTGAGTGTCTCAACAGATACAAATGGTGTAATAAAGGTTCTGCTTCCCAAGACTGCTAAAGAAGTTTAGCCAGAGAAAGAGAAAGAAAAGCAAGGACTACTTTGCTTATGGCTTTACCAGAAGATCATCTTGCTAAATTTCACAAAATGACTGATGCAAAAGAGATGTGTGAAGCTATTAAATCTGGATTTGGTGGTAATGATGAATCAAAGAAGATGCAGAAGTATATTCTAAAGCAACTGTTTAAAGGCTTCTCTGTAACAAACTCAGAAGGGCTTCATAAAGGCTATGACAGGTTTCAGAGTCTTCTGCGTCAACTAGAGATTCATGGTGCAGGCGTCTCCACTGAAGATGCAAATTAGAAGTTCCTTAGGTCTCTACCTTCTGCCTGGTCTCAAGTTTCCTTAATCATGAGGACCAAGCCAGGAGTAGACAGTCTTAGTTTTGATAATCTATGTAATAATCTTAGAGTTTTTGAGTCTGATGTTAAAAACTCTAGTGCATCATCCTCTAGCACCTAGAATGTGGCATTTGTTTCTGAGAACACTAGCAGTACTAATGAAGTTAGTACTGCTTATGGTGCTTCTAGCTCTTCTGGCCATAACCCCCAAAGGGAAGGCTCTTCTTCATACATTGATGAACTCATGTACTCCTTTTTCTCTAATCAATCTAGTGGTCCACAATTGGATCATGAGGATTTGGAACAGCTTGATGAGTTCGATTTAGAAGAAATGGATTTGAAATGACAGGTGGCCATGATTTCCATAAGATTGAAGAAGTTCTACAAAAAGACAGGTAGAAAGCTGCAATTTGATGCCAAGGAACTAGTTAGTTTTGACAAAACCAAAGTCGAGTGCTACAATTGTCACAAGAAAAGGCATTTTGCTAGAGAGTGCAGATCTAAGGGGAATCAAGATAGTAGGAGGAGAGATGCTTAGAACACTAGGGATAAAGCTAAAGACAATGAGAGGAGATCTGGTAAACAGGAGGAACCTAAAGCTTTGGTAACTCTTGATGGAGATGGTGTTGATTGGACCAGTCAATCAGAAGATGAGCAAGAGAACTATGCTTTGATGGCTTACAACAATTCAGACTCTGACACTGAGGTAACTTCTTGTTCAAAAGAGTGCAAAGAATCTTATGCTAAACTTAAAAAAATATATGATGAACAGAGGGAACAACTTGGTGATGCCAGTATAGAAATTCAGGCATATACTCAAGCTTTAAAGAAAGTAGATGCACAATTAGTTGCTCATCAACAAAATCAACTTTGGTATGAGGAAAAGATTAGGTTTATGAAAATTGATTTAGATGATAAAACTGATGTGCTCACATATCATAAGAACTATTGGTAGAAGCTGAAAAAGAAAAAAAAAATTGAAAGCTAAAGTAGAAAAATGGCACAACTCTTCTAAAAGTCTTAATATTCTGCTAAATAGTCAGATGAGTGCTAGGGACAAAGCTGGGCTTGGGTATGGAGATCAAATGAATAAAGGTGTCTTAAGTTATGAAAATGAAGTTTTTGGAAGTTTATTTTACAGTAGGTCTAGTGATATAGAAGATAGTCCTGTGAATGATAGTATGCAAAGGGGATGCATGTTGTTCCCCTTCCAATGACAGGGATCTACATCCCTTTTGGACCTGATAAAGAAATAGATGAATCACAATTTACATATGGTCTAAAGTAATCTAAACCTAGTGAATCTGATGCTAGGAGCAGTGACTTTAATTCTTGTGAATCCAATTCTAGTGATGAAACACTTAAATCTATGCCTGAACCAGTTGTCAATGAACCCAATGTAGTAAGTCAACCAAAAGTCTGGTCTGATGCTCCTATCATTAAGGAGTATGAGTCAGATAGTGATGATAATTGTGTGACTACAACTTCAAAAGAACATGAACAACCTAGTTTTGCTTTTGTTAATACTGCTAAGCATGTAAAAACTCCTAGGCAAACTGTTAAAAAACAAAACACATGTAGTCAGAGTCTTAAACCTGACAAAAAGGATTGTAGTGGTTTAATGTCTAAAAAACTGGGTTTGGAATATGGGTTTACTAAAAAGGCATGTTTTGTATGTGGTAATTTTAGCCATCTTATTAGAGATTGTGATTTCCATGAGAAAAGAATGGCTAAACAAGTTGAATTGAATAAAAGGATATGTAAGGGTACTGGTCAAAGGGAAAATATGCCAGTGTGGAACAATGTGCAAAGAGTGAATCACCAAAACCAATTTTTTCCTACTGCAGTACTAACTAGAATTGGCAGAATTCAAGTTAATACTGCTAAAGCTAGCAGTACTAACAATGTTAATACAGCTAAGCATAATTTTAACAGTCAAGCAGTACCAACTAATGCTGCCAGGTAAGTTCATACTGTTAAACCTATTGTGAATAATGTTAGACCAAAAACTATTTTTCATAAAACTCATTCTCCTATTAGAAG
>BQNB010049571.1:9033-41974 GCA_026074375.1 Tanacetum coccineum | reverse complement strand
AGGTGTTCAATCAAGTGAACTCGGATCGGGTATATTTAAGGATTTAGATCTAATAAAAATAAGCTAGTATTTTGAAAACTAATTTTTGTAAAAATAAAACTAGATTAAATCTATATAAAAAAACTACTTTTGAAATAAAAACTAGAATAAGCCTAAAAAGCTATCAAGGCTTTTTCGAAGAAAGGATAAAGAATAAAAGCTTATAAATAAACCCTTCGAAATAAGCCCTAGCTTAATAAGCTATAAGAAAAACTAGTAAAGTTTAGAACTTTATGACTAAATAAGCTAAATAATAAGCTCTCGAAGATAAAGGTGCTCAAGACTTAATGAATAAGTCGAGTAGGAGACTCATGACACCCTTTTTAGCATTCGAATCGAGCTTAATCAAACAATAATCATTTTTGAAAAAGTAAAGACAAGAAAATGAGAAAAAGATGAGATAAGCAAAAGCTATTTTAGAATTTATTCTAAAGACAATAAGCTAAAAGATGAAAACTTTAGATCTAAATCTACCCGAAACTAAGATGTTCAATCAAGTGAACTTGGATCGGGTATATTTAAAGATTTAGATCTAAGTAAAATAAGCTAGAATTAAAAAGCAACAAACTTTATGCTAGAAAATAAGCTAAAAATATAAGATCTATTATTTTTAGATCTAATCCACCCGAAACTAAGGTGTTCAATCAAGTGAACTCGGATCGGGTATGATTAAGGATTAGATCTATATAAAGAAAAAAATAAGCTTGAATAAAAATAAGCAATCGAAAAATAAGCTAAAATAAGCTCACTCGAAAAGCTCTAAATCGAAAACAATATAAAATAAGCTAGTCTAAATAAGCTATGGAAGTAGCTTATTAGAATATAAGCTTAAGAGATGGGATCCAAAAATAAGCTATAGGCATGAGCTTATTTGAAAATAAGCAAAAGAAAAGAAGGAGAGATAAGAAAATAAGCATAAGAAATAAGCTAAAAGTAACACCAACCTTTACCAAAAAGCATCTTCATTAAACTATAATAAGCCATTACAATAAGTTGAGAATAAGCTAAAAAGCTTTTACAATAAGCTAGACTAAAAAGCTAATCTATACTACTCCTAAAATTATACTACTCTACTTGAAATTAAATCCTAAATTTCTAACACTAACTAACACCAAATGAAGCTACTGCGTCTGATGTTTTATAGCCTCCAAGTGGGAGGGGTATTTTCGTCCTTTTAGGTCATCCACCACTCATATTGCAAGATCTGAGGGTATTATAGTCTTTTTGCTCTCCACCAACCGCCTCATTATTGCCTTGGATCTCCACACGACAACCTCGGACTGACACATGCCTGGCACCCTCGGATCACGAGTTTTGGACACGTGTCATGCTCTAATTGGCTAGTCGCCGCCACCTCGTACTGCCACCTGACATTCCCTGCCACCTCGTACCTGCCACCTCATATAAACAGTACCTCGTACCTACCACCTCGTATGAACAATACCTCGTACCTGCAACCTCGTACCAATCATTAGTTGTGCCACGTGTCACCACCTGAGTGGTGCCACACGGCTTGCCAGCCGTCACCGGAGCCACCACCGGTCAACGGTGGTCAACGACGGCAGTCAACGGTGGCCAACGACGGTCAACGGCGGCGGACCACCGTCGAACCACTGGTCAACGGCGGCGGACCACCACCGGACTACCGGTCAATGGTGGTTGACCACCAGTTAATCGGTGGGTCATGGTCGGGTCTGGATCGGGTCTTGGGCCGGGTCAGATCGGGTCTTGGGCAGGGTCTGGATCGGGTCGGGTTTGGGTCTAACACGTGGCATGCCACGTGGTGCTACGTGTCAGCTAACGTGGCAGCTGATGTAGCGTGGAGGGGATAAACCCTCCTGCGATTCGAACCTACGACCTCTTGGTATGAGTGTTAACTCATACAATGAAACCAACTGCGCTAGGCAGTGTTTCATTTATATTACACCAAATTTAATATATAACCCTCTTTTGGCCAGGTTCAATTATACTAGTATTAAAGGTTCAAACAGGGACGAAAAAGGTTCAAAATAAAAAGGTTCAAATATGAAAGGCCGGTACCGTTGGACTCGTAATTTCGTGCTCTTTCCAATGGTGTGATCGAGGAAAATTAACGACTTCGTTTCGACCTCGATAAACGTGAAAACGTCATCGAAAGTCACCCGAAAATTACCGTTTTTGCTTTGTTTTCAATCCTTTGTACCTGTAAGACATAAAAACACAATACAAACATATTTGCAACATATTTATCCATATTTTAGTGTTTTAGTCCGTTTATTAGCATTTTCCGGGGTACAAATGATGTGTGTTTTAGCACATATCAAAATTCCCCCACACTAAGCCATTGCTGGTCCCACACGCAATGTAAATAAAACACGCCCGGAAATAAATAATTAAATCCCCTTTTTTTTAACTTTATGACCCTCACAATCAAACAAGAACAGAAAAGGTCCATTAAGAAGGTTCAAAAATCATTTATTTCAAAAGCGCCCCCGTTTTAACCACTTATTCAATAAAAACTAAGATAACAATTAAATAAAATTATTTAAAAGGCTTTAAGAACGGGAGTTCGTCATCCTTGATTTTCACAATCCCCAAACTAAGCTTAAAACGAAATCACAGCCAAATATAAGATAAGATGCTAACACTACTCATAAATGCTAATTGTGTAAGTATAAACTTAACTTTTCGCTCCCTTATTCCTAAATCCTCTACAGATTATTATTATTATTATTGGTGACAAATAAATTATGCCCTTATTAATATAAAGTAAACCCGGTTTAGACCACAATTAGTTTGAAATCCTTTCCTAAAGAGACGATATGGTGAGAATAAGGTCCACATTAAGGTTCTAATTTCACATGATTTAGGGGTTATCCTTTTTATTTCATCCGCAACAACTCAACTACGAGTCCAGAGACGGAGGCTTTATTTAGATAACCCCGGAGTCAAAATTTGGCTTTATACTTATTATTATTGCAACATTATTAAACCTCGGTCCTTTAGAAGGCTGCAACATCGGTTGTGAGCCGGCAAGATGCAGTAAACTTTTATCAGCCCACAGTTTTATTATTATTACCACGCCTCCGACACGATGTAGCAAACATATTTCGACCTCGGCTTATTATTTTTCCTTATTATATTTTACACTTCTTTTTTTTTTGCTATAATCATAATATATCACCGGTGCCTTTTATCTCGAAGCCACATCGATAGCGAGTCGACAGGAGGTTATTCTACTTATTATGACACCGGCCCCCACCTTATATGAAGACTTCAACATCGGCCACGCCTCCGACACGATGAAGTAATCTGGCGAAGATATTTATTTTACTTATTAACTTTTATTTATTTATTTGCAACGTTAATCGCGAAGAGAAGATACTATTTTTAGAAAATTCAAATATAAATTTGAACTAAGCCTAAATTATTTGATATCGACTACATTCTTTATTCAAAAATAGTTTATTTAAGTCTAATTTTCAAAGATAGCACGTATTATTAGTCAAATTAGAAGCTTACGGGAGGAAAAGCGACAAATTATATACATGAGCTCTTAAGATTTCCAAATAATCCTTGTTTAGCATCCAACTTCTACTTAACACTATCATTCTTCGTTCTTTGCAAAATTTTAAAGTTAAGCAAACGCTAAGTCAAAAAAAAACTAAGGGAAAAGCTAGAGTTTTAAACTCGGTCAAATCAAAAGCTACCTAATTCTATGGGCCTATTTATTACTGTATATTTATATTTTAATCATTTTTTTTAATAATAAAACAATAAAAAATTTAAAATTTTAGTCAAAACGGGGTTGCGCGGGACACAGCAAGGCACAGGTATGATCACATTTCGATAGAAATCCCCCCCCACACTTAGAATGGAACATTGGCCTTATGTTCAAAAATATCGGTTTTTACCCCTACATTAGGAATGATAAAAGGTAATGCAAAAAATTCAGTGTGGAAAAGGGGTTGCACTATAATATTCACTGTTAAGGATTAAGCGATTCCAAAATAAGTAAGATCGAGGACGACGAGTGGAGGATTGAAACGAGCACGGGTCTTTCCTGATCTTTAGGAATCTGCAAGCAAAAATATAAACAACCAAGAAAGAAGCACACCCCAAACTTAGGTTATAAAACAAACACACGCTTATTTATTAAGAATAGAAAATAGAAGAAGAAATAGACACGGGTTGCCTCCCGAGAAGCGCTTATTTTTGTAACCGAGTCTTGTGCCTGACTCTGATCCCCCACACTGAGCTTGGTCAAGGAGCTAGAAATGGAGATACAGGACATCAAGTGAGGAATATCCAGCCAGAAATCATCATGGGCTTTCCAGAAAATCCAAAGTGATTTTGGCCGATGAGATGAGAAAGGGAGAAGTAGAAAATACCAGGTTTTGAACACCTCTGTCTCGTTTTTCGGTTGAAAACGGGGAGCAAAAGGTCAAACACTGACAAAGGGTGGGTTGGGTGGGTAAAAAAATACAGAAAAAAAAAACAAAATAAAAAAAAAATAAAAAAAAAAAAAAAAACAAGAATAGATTATGGCATAAGGATAATCTGTTCAGAAAAAGTCACCCCAAAAAAAACCAAAAAACACTTTCTTAGTACCCCCAACAGCCGCATCGGTTCAAAATTAAAAGCCAAAATCTCAACATTCGGTGGTTTCGGAGGAGGACGGGGAAGAGATGGATCATCAAAATGATCAAGAGAAAATGACTCATTTTCGGGAAGGGGAGGGGAATTATTGCTAAGCAATTCTTCAAGAAAATGAATATCCCCTTCTGAGTCATAGTCGACGATCTCAATGCCCGGTGGTATCGAGTCATCGGAAGCAAGAAATAAGTAGATCTCCTCCATAAGAGAGTCACTATCCTCAATGAGGATAGGAGATGGAGAGAGAGACTCGATTGTAGCATCAGAAATTTCAAAATTAGATTCTTTCGGAGGTCGAGGAAGAGAAAATTCATCAAAAATAGAATCGATCTTTGTAGAATCAATCGGAGAGTCACGATTTAGTAGAGATTCTAAAAGATCCGATTCGGCGTTAAAGCAACGTTCATCAATTCCCGGTGGAATTGGAATGTCAACATCTAAATCCTTTTGATTAGGTAGTGATAATTTCATCGTCAAGATCGTAAAGAGGATTGGAGAAATATTTAAATTCATCCTTTTGAATTTCCTCTTCGGATAATGACTCATCATCACTAGAGAAATCATCGTTAGAATCGAAAAGAGGATTATTGAAAGTCGAAAAATGAGATTCTGGTGAATCATCATTTTTGGGCACATCACACTCACTTTCACCATCGGATAACATCGCGGACTCCACTAGGGGTAGGACAGGTCATCAAACCTTAGATTGATTGTGTTAGCTGATTCCGTTACCGGAATAGTGTCGAGATGCTCGTCCTCCATTATGAGAGAGTCCGGAATGGGTAAGTTGGGTGTGATTGCGGAAGGCCTAATCATATAACATTCCCTTATTTTATTATTTTCATCATAAATGGAAGGCATCCAAAGTTGTTGAACTTTTAAATCAAACCGTTTTTGATAATCATCATCACAATCACCGTCGGAAATAACGTCGGACTCACTTGGGATTGGAATAGGATCTTTAACACTAGATTCAAGTAAACCTTTTTGTGTTTCAAGATGCTTATCCCCCATTTTTAGAGAGTTAACGGTTTTCACGGTTGAAAAAGTAATACGTTTGGTAGAAATTGTGAAATTTCTTAAAGTCGGATCAATTCGTGATTTTCTGTAATGAATAGAAGCTTGAGGAATAGATTTTTCTTCAATTCGTGATTTTCTAACTCCGCGGCCTCCTTTTCTTTGGCGATTCGTTTCTCATCTTGAATTTTAATCAATTCTCGCAATATTTGCATCGTTTCCTCATGTACTCGATTTAGCTCTTCGTTTTGCAGACAAATCTCATATCTTCCACGTTCTTGCTGTCCTTATGAATGATTTTATCTATTTCTTAGGAGGTTGAAGTACATGATAATCCATAATGATATCCCCCGCATTATTGCAAATAGCTAACGTTATCGCACCATAATTGTGTATTTGGAAACTGTCGTGTGGACCTAACATTTTCAAAAAATCATATTGCAGTCATTTGTAAATATTTTGGTCATTTATTATCACTAAGTTTGAAGTTACACGGTTCCGGTTCAAAATTAACGAAGACAGTGATGGACAATCGAAACCGTCGAAATGCGATTGTTTACCACACATTATTACAAAATATGTCGAATATTGTTGATGTGGATCAGAGAAATTCGGAGAGTTGTCGAAAAAATTCGGAGTCGGATTACAATTAGGACAAACTCCGTCGTTAAGGTAAAAACCGCACATCTCACAAGTCGAACACGGGCATTGTGGGAATTCGTTTGTCCTTCCACAATTATAACACGGATGTTAGGATTATGAAAAAGTCTCGGTCACCCCCGTGTATTGTTTAGTATAGCATAGCTCGTAGTTAGAAAGAATCACTTGTATATATACCCCTTCCCACCCATGGGAAGGGGTTGGTTGTTTTCATTTCATGCTAAATATATCACTTGCACTTTCTCTCTCTAGAAAGACATTTTCTCTCTAAGTCTAATTAGCCAACCCATCATCCATTACTTGTGTTATGATCTCTTGTATACTACAATTGGTATCAGAGCACATGGGATGATTAGCTAGATTGTGTGTGCGTTTTCTTGGTTAGTTTAGATCAAAAGTGTGGTTTTAGAAGGTTTATGGTTTTATTCTTGACACTCTTTGATTCTCATGTTTGTAATGTTAAAGTAAGTGTTTTATAGTTGTTATAACTCTCTAGGACCAAGTTGTGCAAAAGAAACCAAGTGAACGAATCGTCAAAAGGGTGATTTTTAAGGGTTTTTTGGTGAAAAAGTTCGTATCTTCGTCGTTGCGTTTTGACCTTCTGTGACATTCTTGGTTGCGTTTTGGGTGAAGGAAGCATATTGCGTTTTGATCACTGCGTTTTGACCTAGACGCTGCGTTTTGGTCGTTGCGTTTTGGTCGTTGCGTTTTGACTACAGGTTGCGTTTTGAAGACTTTTGTTGCGTTTTGACTAGGGGATACTCTGCCCAATTTTTTAATTGGTTGCGTTTTGATCAAATCGCAACATTGCGTTTTGATAGAACCGTAGGAGTCTCCATTGCGTTTTGACTAGAGACTCTTCATTGCGTTTTGAGAAGTTTCATTGCGTTTTGATAACTCCTCATTGCGTTTTGATAATTCTTCATTGCGTTTTGACCCAAAACTTCACTGTTTTTGACAAAACCTCAATCAACATTAAGTTAACGTTAACTCAAAACCAAATACCAAACCTCAATCAAACAAAAACAATCACCTAATCCTCAAAACAATCATCACTTTAACATACAATCACTGATCATTGATCGATCAACATAATCATATCACAAGTAATCAGTATGGCTAATCTTTCAGAGGACATCCAATGTGCCGGTTCCGATAACCGACCACCGATGCTTGATAAAGCTGACTTTGTTTCATGGCAACAACGTATTAGATTATACTTGTCGGGGTTAAGGATAATGGGATTAACATTTACATGTCAATTGATGAAGGCCATTTCAGATGGGACCAAGCGAGACTCATGATGTAGGAACAGAAGGTCCACATTCAATCTAGGTCCTGAACGACCTCGTGTTTTATTCGGAACTGTCACAGAGGTGAAGGAAATGTATAATGCAGACATCCGTGCAACAAACATATACTTAAGGTCAACAAAAGTATCTATTCACTCATATAAATCTTACATCGAATGCTAAAGAATATGGACTAATGTGAAGATTGCTCTTGGAAGGATCGGAACTAACAAAAGGAAGACGTGAATCACAACTGTATGATGACTTTGAAACTTCACGTCAGAACAAAGGCGAAACCCATTCACAGCTACTATGTTCGGTTTGCCAAGTCCTCATCAATGGACATGCGGAACTTCAAGATGACAATGTCAAAAATTCAGCTGAACTCAAAGTTTGTGAATAAACATGCCAGCCGGAATGGGGAAGATTTGTTACAGCTGTGAAAACTTATCAAAGATTGAAAGATTCAAAACTCTTGATTCAACAATATGCTTCACTGATAGCACATAAGGCAAACTACAACTGAGAACAGATGATGTTTGGAACGTCTCACTCATAAAAGAACAGTTGCTCCTCTGCCGTGATGTCCAATGTTTCACATCAACCGTATCATTCTCAGTCATTCAAACGCTCCACCTAACACATATCATCAACAAACTTTCTGCTGTCACCTCACAATCTGATCTGAGGAATTTCTCCCAATAAAAACCTAATTCGAGAACCTAACCCAACACACTATGCCTTACTCACCCTGTCATTACAAAACTTTCTTCCTCAAACAAACAATCAAACTCAAGAACCTCTTCCAACCAAGGAATCAAGATACGGTGTACAGGGAATGGCAGGTGATTGTTCAGAATGTACAGGGTAGACAGAACAGAGGACAGGGTAACAGTGCACGGGGAGCAGGAGCAGTTGGTTATGGGAGAGCACAGAACAGAATGGGGAATGCTAATCCGGGTCAAGCCAGGCAGGTTAAGTGCTACAACTGCAACGGTTAGGTACATAGCGAGAAACTGCACTCAACACAAGCGCTCCAAGAACTCGAATACTTCAAAGACAGATGTTGCTAATGCAAGCTCAAGAGAATGGGGTAATTATTGGATGAAGAGCTAGTATTGTTCCCTCGCTGGTGGAATGGACATGCTTTTGATGAAAGATGTGGATGCAGCAACTTTTCAAGATTAGCTCTCAATGTGGGTAATGTTGTTTTTTTCAAAAAGGGTTGAGGAATGTGATGCGTATGATTCTGATGTTGATGATGCTCCTACGGCACAAACCTTGTTCATGGCTAATCTTTCATCCGCAGATCCAGTTTATGATGATAGCCTGTCGTTTTATGATTCGGAAGTTCTTATCTGAGTACAGCTCATGATCACTATCAAGGTGCTGTTGTGATCATCTGAGGAACACGTGATGCACGACGATGTTCAACCAAACCAACGTTGTTGACTCACAAGGCTGATTAGACGAGTGATTGTAAAATGGACATGCTTCATGATCAGTATGTAAAGGACAAGCAAGTACCGGTTGTACAAAATAGGATCTAAGGTTCCAATGATGGCATATGTGACTGATAGATAATGATTTGAATGAATCTGATGTCACACCAGTCTCTCACCAATCGGAACAGTAGCTAATAATTTGTTAAATGCTGAACTTGCCACATATAAGGAACAAGTGGAACTGTATGAAAGACGGGCCAGGTTTGAATTAACTGAACGGGAACAAAAGATTGATGAGCAACTAAGAATAGTTATTTGTGACCGTAACATTAAGAAGAGAATTTGAAAAAGGAATTCATTCTCGTTAAAATTGCAACTTGGTCTTACCATCCAACATAAAAGGTTAATGGTAGATGAAGTTACATCTTTGAAAAGGGATTTTAATCTGTAGAAAATAAATTCCTTGAAGAAATTTTTTGGACTTAAAGGCTTTAAAGATATAAGGTCGAGGATAAGTTATACAAACAAGGCCAGTCTATTCAAACAGTTCACATGTTATGTAAACCTAGGTCTTATTATGATGAAGTGAATAAGGTAGCTATTGGCTATAAGAACCCCTTATGCGGTCATCGTGCAAAACAAGCTCAGCCTGCCCTGTATTGTGGTCATGTAATTGTCCACCTAATCTGGCTCCGGCCGTAAGTAGTGACTGTGAGGAAACCCTAGAACTGTCTGAATTTCTAGGCAGAAAAATCGAATGTAAAATGAAAAATAAGGAATGTGTGTGGATAATAAGGTCAATTTCACACCGCCCAATTATGTGAAAGAGAATTTTCTTGCGACCTTTACACCACAGAAACAACTGACCCCGGAACAATTATTTTGGTCACAAGACATTGTTAAGATGAAAGCTGAAGCTCTCAAAGAGCAGAAACACCAGTCCTATATAGCGTTGGGGACTGGTATCCTCCAAATACACCTGCATCGCTTGTCCCCAGAGTGCTTCCAACCAAAAGTCAAGTGAAAATCAACATTTTTACACTTAGACAACTTTTTTCAGAATTTGATAAAACATGTAAAAAAAGAATTACACCAACTGGGATCACTGAAGGGGAAAGGGGTTTTGAACAACCAAAAGAGTGTTACTCACGGAGCGTCATTCCATTTTTCAAACTCTTCAAGAACATTTTGAGGAGCATTCAAAGCCCTAACAAATGAGGGTTAAAGAAATGAGTGATGCCTTTGATGAGTTGGAAGCTGAGCTTGACCAGAGTATTGTGGATAGGAAACATGATGAGATTGAAAGGAAAAACCTTCTTATTGAGCATGATAATATAATCGCTGATAGTTTGTCCAAAGAAGTGTTTTATGTTGCCTCAAATTCTGAGCTCAATGTAGTTAGATTTACTGAAATGCAAAAGGCTCATCATGTTGTCAAAACACGTTGTCTGGAACTTGAAGTAGAGCTTTCTAATTTACGTGATGATATCCGTAAGGATAATTATAACGATCTTTTAAACCGGTTTTCCAATCTTGAGGTAAATCACCTAAACTTACAGTTAAAGTATCAAAACCTTAAAGATAGTTTTCAGAATAAACCATCTTCATCCGTTAACGATACTCCTGATTTTAACTCCGTTTTTGTGATCGGTCAAATGAAAGCTTCCCTTCAAGGAAAAGACAATGTCATTCAAAAGCTGAAAATGCAAATCTCTCAATTTCAGGAGACCCGTAGTGAACTAGACCGACCACTAGATCTTAGGGGCCGAGACTTTCAGATCTCACAATTAACTGAAGAGGTTAATAGTCTTCAAGAACAAAACGAACTTTTTAGGGCAGAAAATGCAAAGATTAAGCAGCATTACAAGGAATTGTATGATTCTATCAAAATTTCGCGTGCTAAGCATACAGAACAGACAACTGCCCTTAAAAGTGAAAATGAAAGTCTAAAGGTCCAAATACAGAATACGGTCTCATGTGTCACTACAACTCAGTTTAAACCAAAAGTAACTGCACCAGGAAAGTATGCTCTAGATGTTGAACCTATTCCCCCTCGCAATAGGAATAATAGGGAAGTTCATCTAGTTTATCTCAGGCATCTTAAGGAAAGTGTAGATACACTTCGCGAAATAGTGGAAGAAGCCAAAGTTGAAAGACCTTTAGATAGATCACTCGCATTTGCTTGCCGTTACACTAAGCACTCTCAGGAACTTTTAGAATATGCGTTTGGCACCTGCCCAAAGGTCTTTGATCAACAAGATAAGAAGCATGCTAACACCCCTAGGAAAAAGCAAGTTACTTTTGCGGACCAATGTGCAACATCAAGTAGTACTACACACAATCATGTAGAGCCCATGCACACTCAGAAGTCTAATGTCCCTGTGCCTCCTTCTACAGGAGTAAACAGTTGCACTGTTGCTAGCGGATCTCAGCCTAGGAGCATACTCAAGAAACATAGGATCCCGCCAGCGAAAAGTGACAGTTTGGAGAAAGTAGAAGACCACTCTAGGACAATTAGATCTAGCTGTAAAACCACGAATCGTGTTGATTCTAGTATTAGCTCTAAGCGTACTGTAATTAATTCGAATTCTCATTCTGTGTGCCAAACATGTAACAAATGTTTATTTTCGGCTAATCATGATATGTGTGTGGTTACTTATTTGCACTCTGTGAATGCCTCCCCCAAGGTTAAAAATGCTGTGCGTCACGTTAAGCAAGTTTGGAAACCTAAGCAAGTTACACACGTAGGGAAACCTAAACATATCAAACAAGTTTGGAAACCTAAACAAATTTGGAAACCAACTGGCAAAACACTCAATCATGTTGGTTATCAATGGAGACCCACAGGAAGAACATTCACCCTAAGTGATAAGTGCCCTTTAACTAGGTTCACTAAACTTACAGGAATGTCAGCCACTGCTTGTGCTAACCAATCGGAACCCAACCAACATTGGGGATCCAATTTTCCAAACTCTCCATCTTCGTCTGTTTTCAAATGCAGGTCGTACAAATCGTCCTTTGGTATTTGGACTCAGGCTGTTCAAAACATATGACGGGGGATCGCTCAAGGCTCATGAATTTCGTGAAAAAGTTCATCGGGACAGTTAGGTTCGGGAATGATCACTTTGGTGCTATTATGGGTTATGGAGATTATGTCATCGGTGTGATTCAGTGTAAATCTCCAGGTATACTTTGTGAAGTCTGGGGCTTATTTGTTTCGCTGTCGGTCAATTTTGTGATTCAGATTTGGAAGTTGCTTTCAGAAAGCATTCTGTATTTCGTGATACGGAGGGTGTAGAATTACTTAAAGGGTCCCGTGGCTCTAATTTATACACTATCTCTGTTGAAGACATGATGAAGTCCTCCCCGATTTGCTTGCTATCAAAGGCCTCCAAGAACAAATCATGGTTATGGCATCGGCGTTTAAACCACTTGAACTTCGGTACTATCAATGATCTTGCAAGAAAAGACCTTGCTCGAGGCTTACCTAGATTGAAGTTTGAAAAAGATCATCTTTGTTCTGCCTGTCAATTAGGAAAGAGCAAAAAGCATACCGACCTCCAGTATTCGGTAGAATCGGAAAGAAAGTTTTGGGTACTCAAACGGCTACCCTGCAGAACTTGGACACTCATGAAAACAACGACCAGCGCATCAGGGTCCGTGATAGGCTGGGCAGTCGCGATGTCCACAGCAGGCTTAGACAAAGGCGCTCCCCGAGTGATAGTCCTCCAAGTTCGGACTCCGAGGACAGTCGGCGCAAGCGTCGCAGAAGAGTAAGCTCGTCCTCAGAAGACTCCTCGGACAACGAGGACGCAGAAACGGGACACTGGAAATCCAAGAACAAATATCGTGAGGATGAAGATGAGGTTATGTCCCGTCCATGGCGTCGCCAAAAGGTCGACGCATTTACGCGGCGCATTAGCGATTTTTCGGAGGATAAGAAAAGGCGCATGCCTGCTAACGTAAAAACTTATGATGGGACAGGTGATCCTGACGACCATCTAAAAATCTTCGAATCGGCGGCCACTATTGAAAACTGGCCACAACCCGTGTGGTGCCACATGTTCAATTCCACGTTAGTAGGAAACGCGCGGAACTGGTTCAGCAAACTACCACGCAGAAGCATTGATGGGTTTGAAGAGTTGCGAAGGGCATTCCGCTTAAATTTTACTCAAAGGAAGAAGTGTGCCAAGAACCCTGTCGAGCTTGCCAGGGTGAAACAGCGCCAAGGGGAGTCCACAAGCGCCTACGTAGAGCGCTATAAGGACGAATGCATACACGTCAAGGCGTGCCCCGAAATTCTCAAGATCTCAGGGTTTATGAATGGAATAAATAACCCAGAACTTATCAAAAGGTTGAATGATAGGGTTCCCCAAACCTTTGATGAGTTGATGAAACGCACAAGGTCCTTCATTCAAGGAGAAGCCGCCGCCGCGGACAGCAGAAAAGGCTACTCAAACAACAGGTCACAGGAACAGTCCAGGAGACAATCCAATGACCAGAGTAGCAGTCGCAACAACAGCTACCGCGGTCAGAGGGGCGGGCGGGGGAACGACAAGTACACCCCACTGACAATGACCCCAAAGGAGATACTCGCAACAGAAGGTGCAAACTTCCCAAGACCACCACCAATGCGCACTCCAGAAGAGCAACGCGTGGGGAACGGATACTGTGAGTATCATAGGCAGAAGGGCCATACTACCAATGAGTGCGTCCAACTGCGCCAGCTAATTGACAAATTGGTGGTGCTTCTACAATTCCGTACTGTCCAAAGTCGAACCGAAAAACTTCAAATCTGCAGCTACTGAAGACTGCTGGTTTCAAGCCATGCAAGACGAAATCCATGAATTTGATCGACTGGACGTATGGGAATTAGTACCACCTCCAGACAGTGCCATGATTATTGCTCTCAAGTGGATTTACAAAGTGAAGCTTGATGAGTATGGTGATGTGTTGAAAAACAAGGCACGTCTTGTAGCAAAAGGATTTCGTCAAGAGGAAGGTCTAGATTTTGAAGAATCCTTCGCCCCGGTTGCTCGTCTTGAAGCGATCAGGATATTCATTGCCAATGCCGCCAGCAAAAACATGACAGTTTATCAAATGGACGTGAAAACTGCATTCTTAAATGGCGAGCTCAAAGAAGAAGTCTATGTCCACCAACCGGAAGGCTTTGTTGACCCAGAACGTCCACATCATGTTTATCGTCTGAAGAAAGCACTTTACGGGTTGAAACAGGCTCCTCGGGCATGGTATGACACTTTGTCAAGGTTTCTTCTGGCTCAAGGATTCTCCAAGGGTGTCGTCGATCCCACCTTGTTCATTCGCAAAACAGGCAAACACACTCTTCATGTTCAAATATATGTTGATGATATCATATTTGCCTCGACCGACCCCAAAGATTGTGACTGTTTTTCTAATGAAATGAGTTCTAAATTTCAAATGTCGATGATGGGTCAAATATTATTTTTCTTAGGCTTACAAATTTCTCAAAATCCTAGAGGCATTTTCATTAATCAAGCTAAATATGCAAATGAGATTTTAAAGAAATTTGATCTTCATAAAAGTGACCCTGTTGACACTCCTATGGTGGAGCGAACAAAACTGGATGAGGACCTCTCAGGGACCCCTGTTGACCAGACCAAATATCGCAGCATGATTGGGTCCCTGATGTACCTCACAGCCAGTAGACCTGACCTAGTATTTGCTGTGTGCATGTGTGCTAGATATCAATCTAGGCCCACTAAAAAGCACCTTGAGGCAGTTAAACGGGTCTTTCGGTATCTCCAAGGAACCATCAATATGGGTCTTTGGTATCCGAAAGACACCGCCATGGCACTAACAGCATACGCAGACGCAGATCATGCAGGTTGTCAGGACACTCGCAGAAGTACATCTGGCAGTGCTCAGTTCCTTGGTGATAAGTTAGTCAGCTGGTCATCAAAGAAGCAAACTAGCACGTCCATCTCGTCTACAGAGGCTGAATACATCGCGATGTCTGGTTGCTGTGCCCAAATCCTATGGATGCGGTCTCAATTATCAGATTATGGCTTCGCTTATAATCGCATCCCTCTGTATTGTGACAACAAGAGTGCCATAGCCCTCTGCTGCAACAACGTTCAGCACTCCAGGTCTAAACACATCGACATCCGACATCATTTCATCAGAGAACAAGTGGAAAAAGGAGTGGTTGAGTTGTATTTCGTGAGGACAGAGTATCAACTGGCAGATATATTCACTAAGGCGCTGCCAAGAGAACGATTCGAATTCATTCTCCCAAGGCTTGGCATGAAGTGTATGAAGCCGGAGACACTCAAAAGTCTTCAGGATGATCAGGATGTGTAACGGATTGGCTTCACGTATCCTTTGTAAATAGGTACATACTTAAATCCAAAAGAAAATACAAAAAATAAGAAAATAGAAAATTCCAAAAATAGTTTTTCTTCAAGACATGTCTTTCGTTTATCGATAACATTTACGGTCCTAGCAATGTCGTTCAATAATGACACGGGTCTTTAAATGAAGCTCGAACGGAAGTTTAAACCTTTCAAAACATGTCTAAATGGCTTGCAGTTATTTCAGTCTGCAACCCGCTTTTCAAAATGAGGAAAGCTCGTCGCCAAAAAGACGGCTGTTCCTAACAACGGGTGATTAAGTTCTCCCGGGCATGGGTTACTTTATATCCATGCAACCTCGATCTAATGTACGCTTCAGTGCATTATTTCTTGATTAAGAAGAGAAGTCTTCTTTTATCCTCATAATTTTCCGTCTATGATTCTTCAGAAAATTATTTGGATCTCACGTGGTGGTTTAAAGCGGATTTTTTTGTAATCAATACGACTGGGTTTTCATAAATTTGACACTTTAACAACGACTACCATTCTTTAACTAGAAAACAGTCATTGATTGAGGGAGAGTGGCTTTTCAATTCATACATCTAACAGAGCATTTTGTTTAGTTGACTCAAAATGGTTCAAATATGTCAATTGAATGTTCGTTTAGGATCTTATTTGCTATATGCTATCTGTATCCTAGGCTTAATAAATGTGAAGGGCCCATTTTGTCATTTCTCCAATGTTAATCAATCCATTAGTTGCTATGTGTCCCTAAATGTTAATGAAATATGGAAAGTGAGGGACCATTTGCGTAATTTACATTACATAATTAGAAATAAGAAGGAGAGGGGCCAAGTATGTCAAAAGATGAAAGATAAAATCTAGGTATAAATAGTAGTGTTGCGTTTTGACTTTGGTCAAATCCAAAAATCCACTCAAACTATTCAACTATTCTCTCTCAACCTCTTCATTGCGTTTGAATTCTGTCGTGTGATAACCTCATTGAGAACTGTTAGCGGTTTTAGTTTTTGGAGTATAATTACGGGGTTTACATTTCCTTATGAGTTAAATGCATTGCTAATGACTGAATTGATTCCCCGCATCCTCAAGTAGTAGTCTTATGATTTTCGAGTAGTGGTTGCCTTTTCAGGATAGATGATACTCGTTGATAATTAGGCTCTAGGTTGCATTCATGTTGCGAGGATTGAGATATGTTATTACAGTTTGAGTTAGTGTTCATGTTGCGCTTTGACTATAGATTCACGTTGCGATTTGATGATAAATTAAATGCAGTTTGAGTTAGTGTTCATGTTGCGTTTGACTGAGGTTCCATGTTGCGATTTGAGAATTAATGCTTGATTGCGTTTTGATTTTACGTTCATATTGCGTTTTGATAGGTGTTCTTAATTGCGTTTTGAGCCTATATTTATATTGCGTTTTGGGTTAGAAATGTCTTGGTTGCATTTTGGGGATTAGATCATGACTGCGTTTTGATGATATAATATATGGTTGCGTTTTGATTATATGATACAAAACAGGTTCAAAACACAACTCGTTGCATTTTGATTTGAAGAAATTTTAATATTAAAATATTGAACCCCTTATTTCGAAATTTTCTAAAATGATTGCGTTTTGACTTGTTTTGAATATTATAATCATTGCTTGTGGATGGTTGCGTTTTGATGATGGATGCGTTTTGAGTGTTGCGTTTTGACTTAGTTACGTTTTGACTTTTGACTTAGTTGCGTTTTGACTTTGTTGCGTTTTGACTTTTGACTTAGTTGCGTTTTGATTTTTGACTTAGTTGCGTTTTGACATGTTGACTCACTGCGTTTTGATTATGACTGCGTTTTGATTATGACCGCGTTTTAACTCATTGCGTTTTGATTGTGACTTGCGTTCTGACGTCATAGCGTTTGATATATTATTCAAATAATCATTGGCGTTTTGGTTCTTGAAGTAGTTGAAAGATTATTGTTTGATTAGAGTGTCTTATTCCATTGTCAGTATTCCTGCATGGTTTGTTTAATTGCCATTGAATCTTGTGGTTAGTTCGTTTGGTCATGTCCTCTCTTCGCATGGATTAACTTTCCGTTAACCTCAAGATCGACCAAACTCATTGATATAACACTAACAACATGATCTTATAGGGTTCTTACTCTGAATCTTGTGCATACGTGATTAACTCTGAGCATACAGCTCACGAATCTAACAATTCGCTATCTGCATGATCGCTTTCTTGATTGTACCTGGCAGATACAAATGACTGATGCAGTACAAACACCCCGCAATGGCGCCACCTGTCCTGCAACAGATGAACAGATCTTACCACGCATTCGCTGGTCCAATTGGGAAAACAACTGCTATCTGAATGAAGAAAAAAAATCTCAACCCAACCCACTATTTCAAGGTGCTTGTGGACCATTCTCAAGCAAACAAATTTCTTCAGAGCTTTTACAGCATCATCAACAATACCGACTATCTATATCCAACAATTCTGGGATACTATCTGTTTTGACAGTAAAGCTGGGAGTTATAAGTGTCAACTGGATGAGCAATGGTTTGATCTCACTCAAGACACACTCAGAGATGCTCTTCAGATTACGCCAGTCGATAAAAACCGAGCTTTTTCTCCTCCTCCAACTCCTGATACACTGATCAAGTTTGTCAATGAGTTGGGTTATCCCAAGAGAGTCATAAACTTGTCAAATGTCACCACTAATGACATTTTACCAACCATGGAGAGGGCACTCGTAACAATCATTAATCTGTGCCTTACGGGAAAGGACCTTTGTAGGTTTGAAAGACACAAGAGCCCAAGTGCTAACAGATCCTCTAGGGTGTGGTTAATCGAGCTCAACTACAAACATGATTATGCTGGAAAGGAGTGGGAAGAATTACTCAGTCTATCCACACTTTCACAGAAGACAAGAAATCTGGCACAACAAGCTCAAGGAAAGAAGAAAGCAACTATCATTCTGATCCCAAGTATCCAGTTCACTAAGTTGATAATATTTCACTTGCAACGGCTTCATAACTTCCACCCAAGACCTGAGTCCCCACTCCATCTGCCTACTGAGGAACCTGTACTAGGTAATCTCAAGTTCAGCGCTAAGGGACGAGAAGTCTTCGGGATGACTATACCGAATGTACTCATCAATGATGTCATTCGAGGAGACTATTAATTATGAAGCTTATCAGAATAAAGTTGCAAAGCACAACGATAACCTTGCGTTGAAGAAGTGAGTGAATCCTATTCTCTAGCACCCCCAGCCAGCAAAAGCCAAAAGACAAACCAAACCAAACCTACCAGCAATCAAGCCTTGATGAACCGAACCCAAAGCCGCATCCAAGAAGCCTAAACCAGCACCGGCCAAACCTCAGGAGAAAAAGCGCAAGCCGGTGTCAGAGTCATCGGATGCTCCACCACTTGCCAAACGAGCTAAGGCGGGGAAAGTAGTAAAAAAGAGAACTGCTAAAAGGTCTAAGTAGTTGATGGATGAGTTTATTGATGAAGGGATTCCTACTGCTAAACCCAGCCTTGAAGACACAGAGGAGGCAATAACATCAAAAGGTTCTAAAGAGAGCTTAAAAACGGAGCTACCCTACTCAGAGGAGTCCCTTCCCCCTTGAGTATTCAGGAATCCTGAAACTGGAAACTTCAACCACTTTACTCAGAGGGTGCCGGGAAAGTGGAAAGAGAAAGTAGGTGAAGAACAAGCTGCTCAAGTACTTATACACCTTCAGACTACTAAGAAAAAGAGCCCTACTGAATAGTATATCTTTCAGAGACATACTATCGTACCATCTGAACCAGCAGGCCATGAAGAGTCTTCCTCCCTTTATGCTGACTGGACTATATGGTGTGACACAGAGTCAGATGAAGAAAAAGCCATAAGTTTTCAGAAGTGGGGCTCAAGACGAAGGCCAGGCTGGACCAGACCCTAGTAAACTAGATAAAGGCCAGGCTAGACCAAACCCTGATAATGTTGCAGAATCTTAACCTTTACCAACTCCTAGTTTTCTCACTGGACCAAACCTTGAACACTCGGAAGTTGAGATCACTGATCCCACCAGGTCAACCACAACCTGAGCATATTGAATGATGAATGTCTTCACAGCCGAGCATACCCTGATGTACAGGAGATCTGAACTAACGTTTGATGAAACAGGTGATACCCTAGCTAGAAACCTTTTAGCTCTACAAGGGACGTTGTCTCTCTACAACAACTCGCCAAAGACTTTTAGCATTGGTGATCAAATCCTGAATGATACAACCTTCTGAGCGGAAAATGAGAAGACAACGGCAGACACCGAGGCTGAATCAATGGTGTCTGTCACTGTTCAGCAAGACACCTCTGTCATCCCTCCTATGACATCACCGGTGATCGGTCCCATGCCTAGACCCGATTCTCCCAATGTACATTGGCCATTGCCAACCACCACAACGACAACAGCAGCAACAACAACACCCAACTCTTCCACACTACCACCTCAACCACTACAAGTCCGTCAGATCCAATCATCATCATCGCGTATGGGTAGACTAAGGAGATTTATTGCAAATACTAGTATGATAGAAAATCAAGCCTGGAATCACCATCTAGACAGCAGGGGAGCAGGATCAATAAGTTGGAAACTATGGACAAAACCAAAAATGATCAGAGAGCCGACGTGGAGTTTATAAATGTCACAGAAATTGACTGAAAGATAAATGGGAAAAAACAGTTTAAGGAGGTGGTTATCACATCAGTCGAACGCATGCAATGAGAGCTCCTCATCGTAGCTCGCTCAAGGATCTCCTACGTCTGACATGAAGGATATTCTGCTAATCCCAACGACATGTTGAAGAGAACAACTATACAAGGGACATCTAACACACCGAGTAGCATATGAAGCACATGCAATGACTCCCAATCCGTCGTGAGAAATTAAGGACTTTTGATGTAGATAAGGCTCATGAGGAAACTAGAAGAAAAATAAGCAAGATTTCTCCTAAATACTCCGCCTGGTCTCCACCTTCACCACCAACCTCCTCCTCCACCAACCGTCAGGCTCATCAGGGGCTTCTGGCACAACCGAGCCTCCGATTCTGCTAAAGCTCTCCCTCCACAAGTCCTCCATCCTCATGCCACTTCATCAAGGAGATCAGTATCAACAAGCACCGAGGCTTCTTCCAAGTTCCTCAAGACAAAAGCTGCTTCAGCTGAATACTCTGCTTAGACGATGACTGACACCCGGGTCAAGCCCTCAATCATAACGATTCCTGATGACCTTTATATGGATGATGAAACCACTACAGATGAACAAGCATGTTCTAGTGGTGATGAGGTAGGACGTGATCATATTCCTATAGTCAACTTGAGCAAGCTGTTGGAAACCTCTCACTGAAGACAGACCGCCACTTATTCCCGAACTAGCTTGGACTATTCCATCATCTGATCTGACTATGTCAACAAACAACTGGGCCTCTGCTCTGACGTCGACATATGCACCTCCACCGGAAAACTCTTTACTTGCCCAAACTGGGGATATGGCGATATTTATGGATTGGTACTGCAAACGACAAGGAATCACCCACCTGACACTTCGAGACCTGGAAGGCCCTGCATTCGAAATAGTCAAAGTGTTTTATCCTAACGTAATTCATCTCCAATTCCAAATGGAAGAGTGCACAAACTTCCCACTGATCAAGTGGCTGATACAATCCTCAGTAACAACGTCAGCCAAGCACTTCCACTGGGTGGGAACCAGGCCATGTAACCATTCAACCGGACTTCTTCTTCAACAAAGATGAAGGCGGCATATTATCCTGATGTCGGCTTGGAGCAACTCGTGCCTGATCAGTTCTGGATTGAAGAGGAATGCAAGTATGACATTGCAGCTATATATGGTATCTCTCACTGGTGGTTCCAAAGACAAAGATTCTACATTGATCGATTCTCATCTGAAGGAGACCGCCGAGCAGTAAGGACTCATATGCGTATCTTGAGTGTCAATTATTGTTTGGTTTTGAATCGAAGTCTTTCATGTAAGGGTACAACCTACATAAGAAGATAGTCCTTCGTCGAGCCTGATCTCAAAGAATACATTCATAGCAGAACGGGACTTCAAATAACATGAACCCTAGTGACTTTGAGATCTGTACTTGTTTAAATCTTCAAGTCACTTGACCCACCTATCACCCGAAGACAAAAAAGATTCTATCTACCGCTGTCAATCCTAAGGACCATAAACTTTGTTATCAGACAACGTGTAGAAGTATTCCAACTGGGAACTAGAGTTACCAGACACACAGCTAAACCACACAAACCTCGATGTGAGGCACTGGATTGAGTTCAAGCATGATTTCACCGTCATATAGACCTCTCCCCAGGGCAGTCAACTTTTAGAGATAGATAACGGGTTCATGATGCTTATGAGGTTCAATGAAATTCACAAGTTCAGTGATGGCAACACCTACAACAGATTGATTTGAAGCATTGACAATCGATCAAGGAATTCTGGATCAACAGACTAATTCCAGGGAATGAACGCCAGATTTTGACAAAGAAAGATGTTGACAGAAGCACGGACTCTCATAGTTCGCTATCCAGAAACACTAAGACAAGACGTATCTTTCGAATCTGGAGAGCTTTGTTGGTTGGAACGAATCGAGAAGGCCGACTACTGGTGTACGGCAAGAACCGAATGAGGGTAGTCTATTTTATATGGTTGTTGTAATATGTACGTAATTATGTAGAACTAAAATGTAACTTAGGCTTGTATATTAGTAACTATATGTTCACATTTCAGGATTATATAAACCTAGCACACTTTCTCCCAAATTTTCCTAACTTAAACAATTGAGACCCAAAAATCCAACGGATTTGAAATTTTTTCTCGGGGGAGAAATGTGATTAATTATGAAAATCTGATATAAAATGTGGTCTTTTAATCTCAAGTGTCTGGCTCCTCCATATGTGCTAAACTTTTTCGAATATCGATGACACCAATTAAGCGGGGAGCGAATGTATATGAAGGCGAAGAGACGCAGTACCCAAAAGACCGACCCTATATTTACTTTATCGAAGTTATAAGGATGGTATGGTTAGGTTACGAATGTACCCCATAATCCCATCGCAGACAGCCGAGGGATCTACCCAGACAATCCACTAGTTAGTGTAGAAGTCCTTAGGTATGATTACAAAAGGAGTAATGTGAGAATAAGGGAATAGTGCGGACTGAGATGGAGCTAGTACTGGAACATACCCAACAAGGTTCTAGTAATGAAGTCTCGGTAAGCACTGAAGGGTTGAAGAATTAAAAAGAAATGTTAAGATAAAGGGTGAAAAGAAAGCAGCCCTCCTTAAAACATTAGCAGAAAACGGTCAATACTTATGCTGTCAGAATCACATGGTTGATTGCTGACATTGAAGAAAGTATCATGGACCCCAGTGATACGCCTACACAACCCTCCCTACTACTCAAAGATCCCTCAAAGGATTCCTTGTTTTTAATGTCCAACGCAGGAGATCAATACATTTCAATCATTTCTCTCACACGCGAGTTAGATGAAATTGAAAAGGTGGCATCTGCTTCCAGCCCTCCCGACTTACTAAGAAACCAAAAATGCCCACTATGATCTAGAGCCATGAGATCATCCACAAATCTCGTTAGGACACTTATCCATATTGTGCTTGTTTCTCACACACTGTGACAACAAGTAAAGATTTTAAGAGTCCTTCGCATTATCCTTGTGGTATTGCCAGAACATCTGAGTGATACGTAAGTACTCACACTGACGATGGTAATCCTTCTAGAGCAACATCAACTAAGCTCTTGGTAGGTGACATGTGAAATCCACTTATGGATTAAACTTTGTGACAAATGGACAGCAACATGGTGTGATTCCTTGTGAATCAAACTTGTTCTAGGTTTGAATTGACGAACCATTTTTGAAAACCTCTCGATGTGCTCAACAACTAATTTTCTAGCACATCGATTGTGAACTTATTTCAAAACAACTGAGTTTCTAATAAATTTGATTTTATGCTATCAACATCTCTCGAACGTGTCACAAAAACTTTCTCACACGACACGTTGATTGATTTTTTAAATCAAGTTTTCTCTTAATCGTAAGATAGGAACTAAACCGATTCACTCTTATCGACTTCCTAGCTTTAGAGACGTTCCGATACAGAGAACAGGCAAGTATGGAGATATTTGATGGTTTATAGACAATTATCTATAAACTTATACTAGAAATCATGTCAAGGAGATTCTTCTTAAGATTGAATCTACATGATCACAGGTCCGGATCCTCAAGGATCCGGAGGTTAAACCAACCAGACCTCGGGCGAAAATGACAAATCCATCTCGCCCACAAAGCTTATTGATAACTATGTTTTATTACAGATCAAGCAAAATGGAGCATGGAGACACCTCGTTCCAAGGTGGAGTCAATCACCACTCCAATGCTCCCACTTAATGTTTCCAAGTAAAGACTAATGACAACCTGATTGACCTAACCAACACCACTTCGCAACATCTGAGAAGTAGTATCAGGATCAAGAAAGTATGAAGCAAATGCGGTCCGAAGTGTCACAACATCACATGAAGGTAATGCTACTACAACAAGGAGATTAAGATATTTAAGTATGATCGATGATCTCAAAGAAAGCTCAAAGATTCGCACAATCTAAAGACAAATCTCAAAGTTCACTACATAAGTACAGACGATCTCAATGAATGAATTAAATCAAAGACTACGGAGCTACAACAGAAGGCGAAGAACTAGAATGCATTATTCCGAATTGTATTTTATGGGGTGCCCTCCCTAATGGAGATTGTTTTGTATAGCAAAGCTCGTAGTCAGAAAGAAAAGCGAAACTTTCGGTTATTGGGCCGGTCTTTTTACCCTAGTGTTAGCCCATACCCAGCCCATAGAAGTTCATAAACACTTTATAATACACCCCTTTCCTCACCATGGGAAGAAGGGATGGGTTGTTCATTTCATTATAATACTTTGTCTTGCACTTTCTCTCTTTAGAAATATCACTTTCTCTCTCTAAGATTAAGTAGCCAACCCATCATCTCTTGCTTGTGTTATGATATCATGTATACTACACACTCATATCTTAGCCCCATTTAAAAATGCTATAACCGAGTAAACTACACACCATAAGCATCAAAACCCCTCAAATAATTTTAGATTTGGTCAACCTTTGATTTTCATGAACCCTAAACCAATTTTTTAGGGATTTTGAGCAAAACTTAGAGATATAACCTAATTCCTTTTGATTATGAGTTGATTACTATGTGCTAAACAAGTTTGTAGATTACCTTATGGGTTAAGATTCACGTTTTCTTGATGTTCTTGAAGATGACGATTTGAAATGTGAGAGGAAAAAAAATGAGAGTATGTTTGTGTTTGTGTGTGAAAGTGACGGGAGAGAAGGGGTGTTTGTGTTAAAAACTGTTAAAGTTTGGCATAAATGCCCCCTAAACTATTAACACCTTTCTATTTTCATTAATAGCATTCTTAAGGCATAAACTAGTTTCACTTCTAACACTTTTAGTCCCTAAAGAATTATAAGCTAAGACTAAGCCTTACATTTTGCTATCACATTTCTCAAGGTATAAACACCTAACATATAATGCACAAATAAGTTAAAGTTAATTAACTTCCTTTTAATTATTATCCCATTATTGTTTAAAACCTTTTTCCTTTTAATCCTTGATGACTTTTGAAAACAAAATTTAACATTTTCTCCCCCTCAAACAATGACCCATTTTCTATTTAAAGAGCAGTAATCGTTGTTTGAGTGGTCAAATGCCTTGAAAAATCATTTACTAATGAATTACTGAGATGATTATATTATTTCTGAAAAGAAAATCAACACCATTAAATAAGATTTCTCTTATTTTGAAAAATAAATGCACTTACATGTACATTAATTTTATATGAAGAAGCAGGTTGTGTGCAAATTAAACACAAGCGTTGAGAGGTCAAATTTTCTTTTTGAAATACTTGCCTTTAAGATGATGACCGGGTTGCTATCTGAAATAATAGCAAGCCAATTTGACATGTTTTGAAAACTTTTGAAACTTCTGGTCGAACTTCAATTACAGCCTCGTATCATTATTGAATGATATTTCTAAGGCCGTAAATGTTATCAATTTTCAGAAGACATGCCAGAGATACATATTTTTATATTTTTTCTGATTTTTTTTAAATTTTTTATTTTCTTTTTGAAAATTTTTCTATATAAAAGAAAGAAAAATATTTTTGTGTTTTTTTATGTACATATAATACAGGATATGAGTTACCACCATCACTCGTGTGTTTCCTCTGCCAGACTTTTCAACTTTTCCGGAGTCATGCTTCTCATCCCGAGCTTTTCGATTAAGAAATTGAATCTTTCTTTTGGTAAGGGTTTGGTGAAGATGTCAGCCAGTTGGTATTCAGTCTGGACAAAGTATAGCTCCACGATTCCATTTTTCACATGCTCCTTTATAAAATGGTAGCGAACATCGATGTGCTTGGCTCGTGAGTATTGAACATTGTTGCAGCATAAGGCAATCGCACTCTTCTTGTCGCAGTACAGAGGAATCTTATTGAATTGAAAGCCATAGTCTGTTAGCTGTGAACGCATCCATAGGATTTGAGCACAACACCCAGATAGAGCAATATATTCTGCCTCTGTACTCGAGATGGCAGTGCATTTTTGCTTCTTTGACAACCAGCTAACAAGTTTGTCACCTAAGAACTGGGCACTTACTGATGTACTGCGTCTAGTGTCTTAACACCCTGAGTGATCTGCATCTGCATATGCTGTCATAGACATACCGGTATCCTTCGAGTACCATAGTCCTATGTTAATGGTTCCCTTTAGGTATCGAAAGATCTGCTTAACCGCATTTAAGTGCTTTTCGATAGGCTTTGCCTGATACCGGGCACATAAGCAGACTGCATAAATAAGGTCTAGTCTACTGGATGTCAGATACATAAGGGATCCAATCATACCACGGTAAAGTGTAGCATCAATTGGTGTCCCTTGTAGATCTTCATCCAGTTTACTCTTTTCTACCATAGGTGTGTCTACTGAATCACTAGATAGCATACCATATTTTTTAACAGTTTCAGAAGCATATTTAGATTGGTTTATAAAGATGATTCTGGGACTTTGAGAGATTTATAATCCTAAAAAGAATGACATCTGCCCCAACATTGACATCTTGAACTTATTGGTCATCTGATTAGCAAACTCATTACACATGGCAGTATTAGTGGATGCAAATATTATATCATCAACATAAATTTGTACCAGTAATAAGTCGTTCCCAGCTTGCCGTGTGAAGAGTGTTAGATCAACTACACCTTTGGAGAATTGTTGTGAGATTAGGAAGCTTGATAGCATGTCGTACCATGCACGTAGTGCTTGTTTGAGACCGTAGAGGGCCTTTTTGAGCTTGTATACATGCGATGGGTTGTCCTGATCAACAAATCCCTCTGGTTGAGAAACGTAGACCTCTTCTTTGAGCTCGCCATTTAAGAAAGCCGTTTTGACGTCCATTTGGTAGATCATCATATTCTTATGAGCAGCATTTGCTATGAAGATACGGATGGCCTCTATTCTAGAAACCGGTTTAAATGATGCCTCGAAGTCGATTCCCTATTCTTGCCTAAATCCTTGAGCAACTAGTCTAGCCTTATTCTTTAGTACCCCACCAAATTCGCCTGTCTTGACCTTATAAATCTACTTTAGTTTGATCAAAAGCACTTTATCTGGACACGACACCAATTCCCAAACTTGTAGCCTTTCAAATTCATGAATTTCTTCTTGCATTGCATCGATCCATAACGGTTCGGTCATTGCTTGGTTGAAGTTCTTTGGTTTTACAAAAGTTAGGAATACATTAAAGAAACACCACATGGCATCAGTTTGGAGTTGCTTTCTCGTAGAGACAGAGCGAGAAGGATCGCCGATCACATTTGCTATAGGATGATCCTTAGTCCATTTACCAAGGTGTTCAAATAGAGTGTGGGTTTGTCTCACATTCGATGATGACCCATGAGAAGTCGAGTCTTCATGAAGAGATTCATGAAATGGATCATCATGAAAATGTGGTGTTTTTGGCGATTCTTCAAAACCTTGAGAAATAATTGGAGAATGTTCTTGTTCTTGTGTTGATGGAATAATAGTTGATGGTGCATCTAGGTCAATTGACGTAGACACTGGTAATTCAGTTATATCAACAGCTCTTGGTGCAGCAGCTACTGGAACTAGAAAAAAAACAATGATTGGAGGATTGAAGTATTCATCGAACATGGGTTGGAACAAAAGATCCCAATCATCTCTATTCGGTGGATTACAAGGTTGTTGAGGAATAGGGTTTGGAACGAGTCCTGAACTAGTTGTTGCAGGAGTCATAGATTGAAGCCCGAGTCCTTAATTGAATTTTTTAAAAGCCATTGATGTCAGCTCATCGAACGTCACATGAATTGTTTCCATAATTTTTCGGGTTCTTCTGTTATAGATTTTAAAAGCTTTCTTTGCAAGCGCGTATTCAACAAAAAATACCAATATCGGCCTTTGCATTTAGTTTACCCAGTACCTCACTGTCATTGGTCGGATAATAGAGTGAACTAATGACACGAAGAAACGATAAATCCGGCTTCTTGTCGTGCATCAGGTTATAAGGAGTTTTGTTGTAGCGGAGACGGATCAAGGAACGGTTTTGGGTATAGCAAGCTGTGTTGATTGCTTCGGCCCATAAAAACAGAGGAGCTTTTGAAAATATCAACATTGTACAAGCAGCTTCCACAAGAGTTCAGTTTCACCTTTCGAAAACGTGTTGTTCTGGTGGGAGTTCGAGCACAGATTGTTTGATGCAAAATGTTGTCATTTTCATAGAAATCACATTGAGTTGATATTTCAAATTTGTTCCATTATTGCTCTAACATTACGGATCTGTGCATTCTAAACGAACTTGGATTTTTTAATGCACTTGATGATCAGCGTCAGGATGCTTCATTCCTTTGATATCAAGAATCGGACCCAAGTAAATATTGAGTAATCGTCAACAATCACCAAGATATACTTTTTCCCATTAATGCTCTCCACAAGCATCGGGCCACAAATATCCATATGCAAATGATATAGTTTCTCTTGATTATTGTTTCAGCTTGGGTTGATGATGAGGCATTTCTTGCTTTTTCCTAATGAACAAGCAGGAACACAGATTATCTTTCTGAAATTTAAGTTTTGGAATGCCTTGAGCAAGACCGTCTTTAGCTAGATTGTTAAGAGTACCGAAGTTAAGATGCGATAACCGACGGTGCCATAACCAGCTCTTAGTCTTTGATGCTTTTGATAGAAGATAGACCAGAGAAGTCTTTAGCATTTCATCAAGAGAAATTATGTACAAATTTGTGTCTCTGGATCATGAAAGTAGATCAATACCTTCTAAATTCCGAATACAGCAAGTGTTTTTTCAAAAATCGACTTCAAGATCCGCGTCACAAAATTGTCCAACAGAAAAAAAGTTATGTCCAAGCCCCTCAACATAGTACACCCTTGAGATAATTACGTTTCCCAGCTGATAGTCACCATACCCCATTATCTTTGCAACTTGGTCGTTTCCGAATCGAACAGTTCCCAGAAACTTACTAACAAAGTTCATGAGCTGAGAGCGGTTCCCTGTCATATGTTTTGAACATCCACAGTCCAGATACCAGAGAACAATCTGGATAACCTATCATTGACAAGAGAAAGAAGGAGATGATACCCCCAATTATTGTTTTAAGCATTGGATCCCCACACATATGATTGGGTTCCGAAGTTGTTAAGCAATTTTTAGATTTCATTCTTATGCCTTTTTTTACTCGAACATACTGATTTTATTTGTTTTGGGTCTCATACTATAGGCGACTTATCTTTGGTTTTGATGTTTCAAATGAAATTATAAGGTGGTTTCCTTAAGAGGGCCTCAACTTAATTTATTTAGGAGTGAACTAGTTAAAGGGCACGAATTACCAACTATAGTGAAAAGTCTTCTTGTTGGTTTCTACTTAAGTCCTACGTCAGTGAACACTTTACCCGTAGGTTTCCAAATATTTTGCACTTGGCTTCTCTTTGAGTTAGATTTAGATTTAGCATGCATATTCACATCATTCACAAAATCAAGGAAATACACATCATGATTTGCATCAAACATACATTGCTTACATTTAACACAAATTAACTGAGAATTCACATTTAACATAGTATGCTTAACATTGTCATCACAAATAGGTTCTTTAACATAATTCTTTTTATTCACTTTCTTAGGTTGGGCTTATACTTTATTCTTTCTGTTGCTACTTGGTTTTTGCAAGATCTTATCATTCTTTTTATTGCCTGTAGGCTATGATCTGCAAGTACTAGTAGAACACTTCAATCTTATAGATGATAACACATGTGTGTTAGAATCAGATGTTTTAGATGACTCAACTTGTTTGATGTTGCTTGAGGACGTGAGAGGTTCAGAAAACCTAACTTTCTTGACCTTATTCATAGGTGTGATATCAACCTTTTTCTCACTAAGTTTAATCGCATTAGGGCACGTATCTTGAACATATACAAGTGACTCTTGAATTCGTGTGGCATGCTTACAGGCAAGGTCTAACGCATTATCTATAGGCTGTTTTGCCTTAGCTTGTTCGACTATTCCCCAAAGTATGTCAGCTTGTTCCTGAGTATGCTTAAGATAATATATGTGAGCATCCCTATTTTGCAATAACCTAGGAGCTAAAGGATCTAAGTCTAGCTTGAATATTCCTAGAGCAACAGTGGTGGCAATTGGTATTTGTGAAGCATTTTCAACTTCTTTCCCTTTTAAATTTCGTAAATCGTTTTTTTTTTAATGTCGTAATCACATCAATCCCCTTGTCTTGAATTTTGCGTTTTAATTCCACATTGTTTAGATCTTAGTGTTCATTTGAGTCTATCAAAGAGTCATTGTGTTCCTTAGAGAGAGCACGTGTCTTTTTAATTGAATCAAATTGATCTTTGTAAATCTTTTTGGCAGTTTCTGTCTGTTTTTGGTCATTTAAGTCCGTTTTTAATGGAAAAAGGTATGTGTATTTAAGCACATACCAAAAATACTTTTAATTGAAAATAAGACGAAGTTACAAACAAACAAAGCATGATTATAAAATAATTCAAACATAATAAAATGAACAATAAAGAATAAAAACACAAGACACTCCTAATATGCGGGAAAAGTAAATATTGGGTTGCCTCCAAAAAAAGCGCTTTTCTTTATTTACGAGTCTTGTAGCTAGATTCGAAGTCACACGTTCTTACGTGACTTCTCCTTTATGCCTCTTGGCCTCTCTTTCCAATTTCATTAGGTGTCGAATTTCTTTGCTTATACTTTCGTCTTCTCTGTACTTGGGTCCTAAAGTCAGACTATCCGAGTAATAGGGTTTTCCATGGTCATTGTTATTCTCAAGGACAAAGGGTGGTATGGAATCCGTATTTACATCCTTAAAGTCTTTATAGTTAAACGCTTCCATATTATGAGGCATCTTAAATGTGATTTTCTCGTTATATTTATCGAAAGTAACCGTTCCCTCTTCCTGATCATAAACGAGACCGGTTTTTCTTGTAAATGGTTTTCCAAAGACTACTTCTCCTAGGTGGTGATTTATAATGCTAGTGGTATCCTCCAAAATCATGAAATTACATTCGTATGGGAAGTTTCCTATGAAAATTTTTAAACCCCTGACTCTTCCTACAAAGTTGTTGTTCTTACTAGGGTTGGATGGATCTCTCTTTAATGTTGTTTAGACATAACATTAATTGGTGATTCTAGATCGATGTAAGCTTGTCTTTTAAGGAAGTGACCAATCATGCAAGAGATCTTAATGTTTTTTAAGTTTTCGATTCTTATCTTTGCCCTTACCGCAAGATGCTTTGGAGTATTTTAAGAGCCACTCGTGATATTATAATTCCTCCAAGGTGGGGAAGGTATCAAAGTATTCTATTTCTTCTGACCCGTCTAATGAGTCAACGATCCTACTATCCTCAAGCCATGACTCAATTTCTCTCTTTTTCTTAGGATCAAGAAACTCCCTATTAGAGGTAGAACAAGATGGATTTGCATTCTCCATAATAAAGAGTGGAATAGTCAATGGAAATTACGAACAAACACACAAAGAAAAGATAGACTACGAGAAAGCTAATATGCGGAAATTAAATTCTCACTTGAAAGGATTCAAGCGAGTAGAACTAAGCTAAACTATGATCAAAACCTAACTATTCCCCATGCAGCGACACCAAAAACTTGATGCGGTTATCTTAAGGGACTTCTACAAGAAGTTTTACAACGCCCTGGTCAGAGTACCTAACCGTTGTAGTAGTAGTAGTATAGGCAAGACTCAGGGTTGTTATGGTTCTCTAGGGGAATAGATTGGGAAGGCTTGATCATGGTCTAACAGAATTCCAGGGGTTGAGAGAAGATTCTTTTTATATTTTTATATTTATAGGAAAGCAAGTAAATTAATGGTTTGAGAGGTTGGTTTGTTTAACTACTAATTAAACTAATATCTAATCTACTGGTGATAACTTTATGATAATTAAATGTATTTACTTAATCATGCATTACTTATCAGATTGCTTCTCCTAATCTTGTTTCCTTGTCACACTTGTGATGATATGTGTAAGTATTTCCTAGGTCATGAACGGATTGCACGAACCCACCGTCTATTTAATATTCCGTTAGGGCAACACACAAGTAAGGTAGTATGAAGACTGTTACCTGATGGTATCCTTTCTACGCACTCGCGTTTCCCTAGATGTGTCTACAGCGATGCAGACAAAAGCTGGTTTTCTAGAACCTAACGCGCACAATCATCAATCAATAAGCAACAGTAAAAGTGATGTAGAGAAAATAAAGAGATAAATAATTAGATCTGTTGATTCTACGAATACCAAAAACAATTCTTCCAACAATCGTTGATTTGATTAAATACCGATTATTAGGGTAAAAATTCTTGGAAAACAGTGGCCAACGATTTATTTTTATTAAAACTAATAACTCCCTGGCTAGGGTTACAGCAGATTGTTTAAATAGGCTTACAAAACTGAAACGGGCCTAAAAAGACAGATGGGCCGTGAGCTAGAACAAAAACAAGTCCAACAAAAAATTAAAAAACAGAAAAATGTAAATAACTCATAGTAAACGAGGGTTTTGGGCCTCGAAAAATCTTTACAACTGTGTCCGCCTCGTTTTTCTCTTCGATTTGAGTGGTCACGGGCCTGAAACGGACTTACGGATCAAAAGTTATGGCCGTTTTACTAAAGCCCTTTTCTTTACACGATCTTGGGCTTCTAAAAACAAGTCAGCCCGTTCTTCAATACTTGGGCCTCCATAAAAAAGGATCTACAATCTGACTTTCATACAATCATAAGCAAATACAAAGGAGGGTTTAGCCTCGCATGTTATAAAGAAAGTAAAGAGATAAATCAATCACACAACACATAGACATATT